>JABUQX010050628.1:7500-22500 GCA_015478945.1 Trachelipus rathkii
TGCTGTCTCATCGGTTACGCCTTTGCGTCTCTGTCTTCTCTTTCACATGCTGTCTCGCTCGATGTGCTCGTGCTGACAGTGGTCCTCCTCCGCGTGCTTCTCAACTGTCTCTCTCTTCTCTCCTGAGGATATGTTGCTCTCTCCTCTTCATCTCTTCTCTCTCTCTCTCCTCCTCTCTCTCTCTCTCCGGCTCCTTCGTCTCTCCTCTCTCATACTCCTTGGCCTTCGAGAGAGGATGAATAAGAACCGGGGTTCAACGCAAACAAACCGAAGCATTCCTAGACGTTCCAAATTCTTGGTGCAAAGATGGAAATCGCCCACCCCGATAGATGTGTTGCCTCCGGATACTCAACTCATAGTGCTCATGAATCTTAGTCCAAAATCAGCCAGGTAGATCACCTGAAAAGCTGGTAACCATGACAAAGATACTATGGGTAAATCTCTATCGCAGACCTGTAATCCAAGTCGAAGCGCCATAGAGAGTCCACTTCCCCGAAAAAGCTGCGAAAAAAGGATTCTACTCGGTACTATTAGCACGCCACATGAGAGACTCCTTATTCCATCCAATTCTGAACCCTGCTCGGGCTTGCAGTGGCTGATGGGAAGGTTCGCACTCAAAGCGAGAGGATTGTGGTCTGGAGGCGGGGGCAGCAATGAGCAACTATTAGCAAGCGATATCAGAAGGACTTATAGGTGTAGCTCAAGACGCACATCTCATAGGCGATGAAAGGAGGAGTACATCGTCCACACAAAAGCAGTGTAAAGTTCCTTAGTAGTGGAAGACAAAAATTACAGTACAAGAAAATACTACATTTGTAGGGGCATCATTTAAATCCATTATAGACAGTCGTAGAAAAAGTTTTGCTTCATCTCTCGAGGGAGAGAGCAAGTCGGGCGGTCTACGATCTGAGCTGTCCATGAATAGCATAGCGAGCAGTACCGGTCTAGCGTAGATAAATTTAAATAAAAAAATAACATCTCATAAATTGGTGTTAAACCAACATATATGTCATTCCTCTCAAGAATGTCGGCTTTTATGTGGTCCATTTTAAACCAAAGAGTAAAGGATAGTCTAAGGAGAGAGAGTTATATCGTATTCAAAAATTAAAACGCTATGCAATCGTGGTCCTCAACCCTGCTGAAGATAAAAAGTAGCCCTAACCTATATTGGAAAACAATAGATAGATATGCAGTAATCTCATTTGATGAAATACTTTGTTCCCCCTAGGCGGCCATCACTCATAAACTAAAGCATAAACAGATTGTGATCAGCAGACGAATCAAAACTAGCTGTGCACGGACTGACTTGGTCCTCATTCAACTTGCTTTGTTATAATTTTGCTATGCAAACTAACTGGTATCGTCTTGATAAGAAGGCTTCAACCTTTGTCTATACTAGAACCAAGCTCTGGCCAACCAACTTGAATTGTGGGACTTATGCTACTCTTCTAATCAATGATCTTTGTATTCTAAGAACACCTGTTTCCTATATGGTCTAAACACAATACTCTCCAACATATGAACATATAATGATGCACTCTGTCGCCCTTATTAATATTTATCTTGCTCCATAATGCATCTGTAGATAGGAAGCTGTAACCATGATCCACTTATTATTATATATTTGGTCATGACGCTGTCGCGCATAGCTTAAAGTAACTTCAAGCCTAGAAAGCTAAACGCGTGGCAGTTCACTGTCGTTAACTCAACAACCCTTCTCAATGCGTAAGAGAGTCAGCATAAATCGTTGACACGTGGACAATGTGGGACCATCGCACCACATAGGCCTGCCTTGTTGCCTAGTATAACCTATATGGGATTCTGTCAGCATTTTCAAATACATATTATCTAATAAGGTATGGATCGCACTAGAGCTATGTCTATAACGCGAAAACAGGTATCGGCCTTAGACCTATTCAAAATTAAAAATTAAAAATGTCATATGGCGCACTTCAGGACGGGATTGGAGAAAAAGGGGAGTCAAACTAAATCGGTGTCCAACGCGGAGCTTTTCCGTGGTTATGTGGAGTGAAGTAGTAAAGTGATAATAGTTTCTACATTAGCTGAGCGTCATATCAACACTTCTCATCAGCTTATCTGATGAGTGCGAATTTTATACAGAATGTGGGTGATATCAAAAATCGCTCTTCTCACTTGGTCTGAGTGGGCTACAGGTCTTTAGTAATACGCACCTATTCTTAGACACGCGTAGAAGATATCCGGAATTACTGGACAAACAATAGATATGTTTGGTGCTTTTGAGCTTAAAGCTGTGTTAAGTGAATCGGAGGGTGTCTCACAGGGTACCAGAACTGTGGGTAATCACCAGTATATCATTCCATCAGGATCATCCACAATGTCGGACACTTTAATAAAAATTATCATAGACGACTAGGGGCTAACAGTAACAGAATTACGGACGAACAAGCTGACGCATGGTTGGAAACTTATCAGGTGTAAACACTAACCACGGAATGAGATATATGCGGGCTTCAAGACTACAATATTTTTAGACTGAAGACCGAGAATATGTACCGTAAGGTGCTGCATTCCTTCCGGTAGATTTAATGAATGAAATGCAGATGGAAGCAGTTCGGTACTATTGTTTATCTGATTATGATTGCTTCAATTTAATTATATCACAGCTAGATCCATTAATATGAAGTAACTTTTCGTTGTGTTTTATTTTGATTCCGGGCATTTGTGTGTTTGAGCGACTCTAATTCTGAAATAGTCAGTTCAGGCATGGACTATTAAATTATCTATGTTCACATTTACCAAATGTATTTTTATTTACAAGCATTCGAAATTCTTCGAGTATACTTATTGTAATAAGTTTATTATTAGTATTATATCTTTCACTGGAAGATGGGAAATATTATTTTCCAAAGCGGTTTGTAATTTGGATTAAGGATTCTATTGGGATAGCCTCTTTGTGTCTTCTATAAAGTTAAATCAATCCATAAAAAGTGGAATCACACTATAGAACATATAATAGTGATTATATATAATAATATAATATAGATATATATATATATATATTAGGTATAGTATATAGAGTATAATAAAATATAGAGTACGTATACTATAGTACTAGTATATCAAGGTATATATATAATAATATATATATAATAATAAAGTATAACTAAAGTATATTAAAACATAAAATAATAATAGGATAGATATATCATAAGAGTCATATTAACTATATAATATATAATATATCAAAGAATAATAATATATATGATAATGATTATATATTTATTTTTGTTTGTGTGTGTGTGGTTGTGTTTTGTGTGTGGTTGTGTGTGTGTGTGTGTGTGTGTGTGTGCGTGCTGTGATAAAACTGCTTCTAAGCTTACACTCGAGTGTATAGCTGAGAGTTTACATTCGACACAGGGTTGTGAAACTCAAAAAAGTATATATATAAAAAAAGAGTCAAAATTAGTTTCCATCCTCTATAGAAAATAAAAGGTAAAGTATAGAATTAAATTTCAAGCAACAAAAGGAAGCTGAAATTAAAAGCGGATCACGGCGATTAATCGAGATCTGAACTCGCGCGTCATTCGACAGTGAGCAGCGAACAGCGACCTACACAGAGAGACTTTATTAAAAGATATTCGGGTTATGAAGCAAAAATTGCGACGCGTCTTTCCAGAGAAGTTATGGAAAAGATTTTAAAGTTCCTGTATATTTACAGATAAACAAAGTCATGAAAAAATATAATATAAATATAATATAATATATCGTGTATATAATTAATATATAATTGTAAATATTATGAAAATATATATATATATTAGATATATATATATATATATATATATATATAATATATAATATAATATTAATAAGTATACTAATATATATATAAATACTATATATTACTAATTAATATATATATAATATATTATATATTAATACATATATATCTATATCTTATAATATAATTAATATATATATAGTAATATATAATATATATATATATAGTATATAATATAATAATTATATATGATATAATATATAATATATATAATTCTACTATATAATATTAATTGAAAATGTACTCCACACCATATAGAGAATCGGATACCTCTTTTAATAACTCCGCTAACCAAGTTTACTACTGATCCATAACTAACTCAGCTCAAACGAACCTCACACCTTTTTCGCTTTAACTGTTTCCGAACGGTAAAATTCATAGTACCCCTCAACACATTACATACATCATTGCACCTCGGTGAATATTTTTCAAGAGACAATGCAAGTTTTCAGCTCTCCATAGACCTCTACTGCTGCTCATACTTTCATGTATTCTTAACAGCGGCATTAGTTCCATTTCATAATGGCATCTGGGGACATTATTGGATTACATAATCTCAAAAACTGTATCTCAAAACAGTAAATCACATAACAATAACAAACTTCTTCTACCTCATAAGAATATTCACTATAATAATATAAGAATATGATTATTCTACACTCCTCTTGAAATGGTGAAAAGTCTATCAAAAAATTGTGAAAATGTGTAATGAAGGGTATACACATACACAAACAATAAATAAAACAAGATATTAAAAATATATATAATAATATATATGAAAACCAATAAATTTATTTCATATATAATAAATATATTAGATATACAACTATATATAATATACATATATATATATTAATACATAGTATATATAAAATATAATAATATATAAGAAAAGATATATAAAAAAATAACTAATATATATATTAAGAATATTAAGAAGAAACCTTTAAGAACATGTCCTGCTATTCAAACATATATATAAACTATATTAAAAAAAAATATTATTACCTAACACTACCATATACTATAATACGATTACCAAATACAATATAATAGTCAAGGGAACCTATAAATACATAATATAGTAACAAACCTCAAAGTATTACATAGACGTGCGAAACAGACGATGACTAGAGTTAGCAGCAGGTATTAAAATGGGTTTATATAATAATAAGAAATATATATAATATATATATATATAATTTTATTTTATATACTATTAATAGTAAAATATTCATATATATATACAACTTATATAAGTATTATTAAATACTACACTATATTATTACTTACCCGAATATATTATATATTACGCTAAAATAAGTGGATATAAAGATAGTATGGTAGTACATATGCTTATGAGTAGACTTAGTAAAACAATATAGTATCTATAAATATATGATTATATATATCATAAAAGTTAATAAAAAGACATAAAACAAACACTTTCATATACTTTAAAAATAGATATATAAGTATTATATATATGTGGATTTGGAATGTTTATTATAAAATATTAAAATTTAGATTTTGTTTTACTTTACCTAATATATCTATATTTAAATAACTAATCAATTTCTTTATTTAAAAAAAAGAAATCGCTCGCCGTTCTTTAGAATGAGCAAATTTTCCAATAACTTAACCTTAAAATCACAATATAAATAAAATTCTATTCTACTGAAAGCAATTGCTATGTGAAAGCTCTGCCATCTGATTTCACAAAGTTTAATCCTTTAAATGTAAGATACATACCGCTCAGCTTCCGGTGTCAACGGGGATATATAGAGAATTTATATTTTAGTGATTGATGATCAGTCCTAAGAATAGGATACCTAAAAAGAAAGGCAAGAAAGCTATCAGCTGCCGTACATTAACGAATTATTACAGTCGATAATTAATGAAAGTTCCCTTTGACTTTACAAATTTTGTGCTGGTGGTACAATTTACAAGTTTCTTTTAAGTTTGGGGCAGGAAAGTTGGAATAATAATGGGCAAACATTTCAGAAATAATGTAGAAGCAATTAGATGACCTTAAATGTAAATTTCTCATCGACAAAATTATTGTGTCAATAATCTTTGCCTTCTACTGTTAAATGGAAATACTGTTCGCTTCTCTTCGCCAGATTGGCACTTGCAGCGGCCTTCTGAAATTAATAATTCTCTATGAGAGAACTTTCTCCAAAAATACCAATCATATCTTAATCTGCTGGTTCAATGTTCCTCTTGGAAGTTGACTCCAAAAGAAAGTCACGCTAGGACATGATTTCTGAAAAAAGAAATCCAAAATTAAAATTTACTTCTAAGTTCAAACACCAATGAATAACTACAGTATACTTGAAAATTCTCCCCATTTAGAATCATCTAAGATATTTATTCCTTTTATTTCAAAACTGTTAATTTAACTGGATCTTCGAATAAAGGTTCCACTGGTGGAATGGACCGAGGTAATCGTCTTTATCACACTTGGCCAACACTGTGGCTTCCCTTGCTAGTGAAAAAAATGCACATATGCTTAAGATACAAAAAGGTGCGGGAATATTCTGTAACTTGATGCAGGCATGCATCACTAAATAAACGATGAATTGACAATGTATATACTTCACTTTGATATATTCTCTCACAGCTAACCCCATCCATAATCAACATCTCATAAGTAGCACGGGCATCATGAATGTGATATAATTTATCCTTATGTTCAGTTAGACCCAATCGCTTCGATCTCTTTAAAAACAAGTAGTAAATGCTAGCACATGCTTCTGTCAATAAAGTACAAAATCTTTTCTGTGGTTTTTCTTAACATAACTAAAGATACAACATTTCGTTATTGAAACAATCATCAGCGTTATTGCCATGACAGATATAAAAATCAGCTTCATGAATTTTTCTTACTATCTCTTCGTGACATATATCAAGAAGTTCATTCCGTATTGTTTTCGAAGTTAGTCTGAAAACAGTGGCCTTCTCTAGACGGACTAAATGAATAATCTACTACTCTCACCGAAGTCACTACCCTTTGAATACACCTGATATGAGTTCATTTCGTTATTTCCTTCACCGAACTCAAATCACAAAATTATGCATTAACGAAAATCAAGATATACCTATGTTCTTAAACATTCTCATTAATGCTATTATTGATTTTCTATACCCGCTGTCTAGTCTCTTACATGTTCACATTCAAACAGTGACGAAGGCTTAAAGACTTTTTATGAGTACTTGTGTTTTCATGAATTCGCCTTAGATCAATATTATATCTTTACATAGGTACTCTTCGGTCATGTTCATCACCACGGGTGAACCATAAACATGGAAAACGAAATGCAAAAGAATTTCTTATCCCAACGAATAAATCCATTTATTTATCAAAATAGATAAATTAAAACTCGGTGAATTTCTTTCTTACATTAATCCACTGCTCTAATTTTTAAAGCTAAAACGCCTAAATTTTAAATTTCCACTTCTCTTAGCTGAATACAAAGAAATTAACTAAAATTAAATGCAATGAATTCATAGAATGATATATATATATAATAATAAAAAATACTATATAAATAACTATATATATATAATATATATATATAATTATAATATTATATATTATATAATATTATATAGCTCCGTAAATTTATAATATAAAGTATATAATATAATATTAAAGACATTTTCATAAATAATATTGAAAACGTAACATATATGTATGATTATTTATCTATAATATAGTATATATGATATATATATATATATATTAAAACTATATAGATATAAATAATATATATATATATAGATTAATATTAAAAATATTATTAATACAATAATTAATCTAATAATATATATACTATTTATATATATATAAGTACTAAATATAATATATATAATATATAAAATAGTATATATAAATATATAGATAATATACATAATTAATATAATATAGTATAATAAGTTGTATAATAAAAATAATAAGCTATTTATATTTAATAATATAATGATACAAACACAATTATATATATAATAAGTATATATATTAATATACATGTGTATTTAAAAACATTTTACACAGTTCAGACAGTCATTTTCATTTAGTGTCAGATAGAACTTTTCAATAAAACATGAAGAATTAAAATGGAAAAAATAAAATCAATGATGAAAGTTTAATTAATTTAAGATTCAAGCTTTTGTTACAGTAATTAAAGATCGGAATTAGGTAAGCACCAAAAAGAATATATATATAGGTATGGTTATAGTATAAATATAATTATATATATTATTATATATAGTAATAATATATAGTAATAGTATATAATAATTAATATATATTATAATTATATTATAGTATAATATTATTTTATATATATATATATAAATGTATATAATTATAATAATATAGTGAGAAATGTATATAGTAACGGAAATAATAAAGTTGTGGTATATAGTTATATTATATACTAGTATTAGTCGAATAGTAGAATAGTATATGAGATTAGATAGAGAGAGTTGTAAGTCAATATTTAAGAGTATACAGATTTTGTTTATAAAATACTTATAATAAATATTGAGTACGCACATTATATAGGTTAGATATATGTAGATTATTAGTTAGCTAAGTTAGTGGAGAGCTTTTTCAATGAGGGTACAATGATAACAGCTGTAAATCTCTTTCATGGCATGTAAAAAAAAAAGAAACACTTAATTAACTAAGACTTCCCATGTTCGTTTCTCCTCTGTGGTTACAAGATTTTTTAGGATCGTTAACCAAACTTCAATATAAAGAAGAGAAAAAAAATAAAAAAATTTTTTGTTAAAAAAAAAAATTGTAAACCAACTTTCAATTTTAATATTTGATCACATAATTGTTGATTGTTTCGGGGTAGATAAGATCGCCTAGAGCAGTTCCACTCCTAAAATATGGCAACGACAAGTGAGATATAAAATGTTTTTTTTGTTGAATTGTTTTTTGTTTAAACTAAAAAAGATACTACCAACGGGTTTAAACCTTGAATAGAAGAGAAAAAGGTCGGGGTTTCACAACCTGATCATCGTGGGGGGACGAGCCGCGGGGGGAGGACCATTTTCGGACTTTCCCTCCTCTGTCCCTCAGTCGTCTCGAACCCCAAAGGAGAGAAAGAATAAAAAGAAAAATAACATTTCATCTCCAATCATAATAAAATAATGATAAATAAAAACAATATTATCTTGCCTCGTATTACGCAGATGAAGGTTATGAAGCGACGCCTCCAGACCTAATATAATAACTAAATTTAAAGGTTAATTAAAAATATTTAGAATAAAATATTTTTTTTGGTTTCATTCAATAATTGGCTTTTAAATCAAAATGTATTTATTTTACTATTAGTTTTTTAGTTACATCATGTTGCTTTCGGGATGCTGCCATATATATAAGGTATATATTATAATATAATAATATAAGTATAAAGTATATAATATATATAAAAATATACTATATAAATAATATATATATATATATATATACTATATATATAGAATATATATAATAATATATATATATATAAATATAATATATGATATATAATATTTGTAATAATATATTAAGTATATATATATATTTATTATTTAATTAAAAAGAAACATATATAAATACATATATATAATTTATAATATATAATAATACATATATATAAAATATATATAATAATATATATTATATATATATAGTATATAGATATAGATAGGATATATAGCATATATCTATATATACGTAATTATATATATATATAAATATATAATATAGACTATAATATATAATGAGTTATATATTAGGTGTAGTATTAAAATTATAAATTACATATATAGTATATAATATATTATTATATATATAATATAGTATATATATTTATTATATATATATTAATATATATATTATATAATAGATATATAATATATATATATATATTATGGCGTTTAGGAGTAGTGTATAGGAACGGGATTTAGGTTTCTATTGATTTTTGAAGTAATGGGTCAGTGTAGCTAGCGGAAGTGGAGGGAGTGTCGTGCAGTGCGGAAGTATGGTCGGATATTGAAGTACCGGTAACGTTACTGTGTTGTCGTAGGGGATGATATGGGGTGATTTAGTGTGTAGTGGGTTCGTAAATGGTGTGAACTTATAGTGATAGTAGGAGCGTGTTATATAGGCGTTATTTATAACAGTTTAGATGGAGATAGATGGTGGTATGAAGCTGATAGGGTGTAGGACTAGTTACTTAGAGCAGATTTAGTTGATGAGGTATGGGCTTGATTGGTGTGAGTGGTAGGGATGGTGAGTGATGACGATATAGGTGAGTAAGTTGTAGAAGCTGTTGTAGAGTAATGAGTATTCGGGGGGATGGGTGAGGAGGGCTTATGCATAAAGGAAAGATAATGAGTTAGTTGTGACGAGAGAGTATGACTATCGAACTAGGTATAGTGAAAGAGTTGGCATAGTAGCTGGATGAGATGGTTTAGATGAGTAGTGGTGAAGAAGTATTTATGAAGATATATGGAGTTATTGATTTTGATGTAGAGGGGTAGTGGTGGAGGTATATAATGATAATATATATTATAATAAATAATATTATATTATATACTAAATATATATAGGGATATACAATATATATAATATTTAATATTATTAAATAATATATATAATAATAATATATTGTTTGTATTATATATATATATATAGTATAATAATTGATAGTATTAGAGTATATAAGCGGCGGAGATGGGATAAGGTAAGTATATGCAGGTGGGACGGATATGTTTGAGATGCCGGGGAGCGCGTACTATTTAGAATACTTAGAGTAGCATAGATACGCATGCGTATAAGAAGTGTAGTATAATATAAGCAGGATATATACGGTGAGGGAGAGATAGGCGTATTAGATGTGATGTAGTGATAGTAGGTTGTGGGGTACGGCGAGTGGGTACACTTTTTTGTTTAATAACGTGGGTTAGTATTTAATTTTCTCTTGTCTAGTAGTGTTATGTTTTTTTTGCTATGCTTTGGGTATTCTATTAGGTAGGCATCGTATATGGCATAGGATGTAGGAGCTAAGATAAAGTGGGAGGTGCGTACTGAATGCAATATTGTTTTAACATCAATGCAAGATATGAAAGAACCAAAAGTACGAACATGGACCCAGCCCTGAATGGGAGCCCCGTGCAACTGATATTTTATTGTATATAAATAAATGTGTGGTGCGATAAAAATAGCTATGTGTTCGGCGGTGGGAATCAGATGTTTTAAGACTGAGATAAGTGTTGCGTCGGTAATTTTGTCAGCGAATTTTATGTATCTGACATTTAAATTGATGTGTTGTTCATAGAAGAGTGTTGGGGGAGGTTAAGAAATATAAACTAAAACGATACGTAAGAGCCTATGTATGAGATAGGACTCAAATGCAGTTTGCAGCTGGGCCCGTTTATTCATGCAATGCCCGTTCTAGCGTCGTAACGAGGCTGCTCTAAATGGCCGGGATTACGGTGACCGGGCGAGGCAAAACTTATATTGATCGGATTTGCAATTGTTTTAATGTATTTCAGGATTTTTGTGTTTTTTTGTTTTTTATACAATTTATTTTCTCTAAAATTTTACAAGGATCCAAAAATGTATTTTTTTTTTAAATTGATGAATAATGAAAGTTTTCCACAGACTTTTTTTTTAGTGTATTTTTTTTTTTTTTAACGTTGAACTACTAAAAGTTTTGCCAGGATCCAGCAATGGTATCCTTTTCCCTGTTAGCCTGTGTCTGTTTTTTGAGGGGTATATTGAATTTTGTCATTCATAAGAGCTGACCTATATTCTTTTTTTATTTTTGGAAAGATTTGTGGAGAAAAATTCGTAGAAAGATTCGGCCTGCTTCAAATATAATTCTCAGAATAGCATTAACTACCTAATCGATTCAATTTTATGCAAGTATAAAAAATAATAGATTATGTAGTCATATGGGCAATTAGAGGCATCATATATACTATATATTATATAGTATATAATAGATATAATAATAGGTATATATAATATATAGATAGCATATACGTCAGATATAACGATATTATAGATATATATAATATAGCATTTAAGTATTTGAACAAACTATCTCTCTCTCATCTTTCTCGGTGGAGAGACTGCTTCTCCTCCGGTCTCTCCCTCGTGGTGCTTCTCCCGCCTCATTCCTCTCTCTCTCCCTCTTCCTTTTCTCCTTCTCTCTTTTTCTCTCCCAGATTTTTTATATATTAATAATATATATATATAAGAGTATATATAATGATATACTAATGGTTTATATATAATATAATATATAGCTGCATTAGTTCTATAGCATATATATATACTTAGTAACGTAGTTATAATGTAATATTATAAGTATATAGTATATATAGATATAGAATAATAGAGAAAAGAATAACACTGCAATAACAGAATACAATCAAAAGAAAAAAGTAAAAAATGACTGAAATATTTTGACAAAACCTGTTAAAGTAATTTTGATTAAAAAACAAGGCTTTTTCAAACAAAATCCCGCAAAATTCTGTGAAGTAGTGTCGCTCGACTGGCACATTCTCTAAAAAAAGAAAAAATGTACGGAATAAAAATCCAAATTTATTAAAATTCTAAAAGGAATTTTTTATTTTTCATTAACAATTGGTAGACACTCAGCAAACAGGGGTGGGTAGCAATAATATAAAAAGATATAGTATATAATTATAAATATATATATATATATATATAGTAATATAATTAATATATAATATCGTATATATATAATATATATATTATAAATATTACTTATATATATATAATATATAGTTATACATTATAGTTATATACTAGAGAGAAGTAGTAAAATATAATTGGCAAAAAAAAAAAAATGTTTAAAATAATTTAAAATACGTATTCTATTAATCGTATTAATGGGGCAGCTTGTCTAGTACAAAGTAATCAATGAAGAAAAGTTTTAGAATAATATGACGAAAAGATAAATATAATAATAAAATAATATAATAAAAATTTAATAATAATAATAATAATAAAATAGATAATAATTAATAATAAAGATACCATAATAATAATAAAATTAATCAATAATAATAAGAATACATAAATATTAGAAAAATATGGCCCTTTAAATCGGTGTCTAATATTAAACTTCATTTCACTTAACACAGGATTTAATTAAAAAGTAATAATTTTTTAAATGCATTATTAATAAGTATTTTTACGATAATCATCGAAAATAACGGCCAATTTGATTAAAATATACAAAGTGTGTCACACAACAATTCAAAAGTAAACTGACGAATGCAACATCACAATGTATCGTTCTGGACGATCATTATGGCAGTGAGTCGCTAAATGTTAACATTCTTCGTAACGGCAATTTGAATTCATATTAAGGCAGGTCATGAAGAAAACAAGCGTTGTCTCATATACAAACACCCTGTTTGGTATAAAACGTTGACGGAGCGTATTTTTCACATACATTATTCTGCAGATTTAATGACATGTTTAAAGTTCTGCAAAATCATAATGGTTGACTGTCATAACAGCTATTCAAATGAGCTTTTTTTTTTTTCATTAAATAATAATCATTGGATGTCGCAGAAAATTAATATGCAATTTTAATTTCTTTTTAAATTTAATCTATTAAAAAAAATATTATAAGAATAAATAAATATAATAAAAAATTTGCAGCTAGGCTGCTATTATACTAAATGGTGCGGCAAAAAGCAAACTACAACCAGCCAACGAACCGGCCCCTACTATATATATAATTAAATATAATATTATGAAATATAATGATATATTATATTATATATAATATATATATATATTAATTATAATATATTATATATATAGTATAATATATATATATATATATATATATTATTATAATTAGGTCCGTCCATATAGTATACTAATATGGAAAGTCAAAATAACAGCATAGTTTCTTTTAATCACTAATACAACGGAGAAGCATTTCCGAACTTCCTAATACATCGGCTAATTCTTTTCCTCTCCCTTTGAAGGCATCTTTGAATACAATTTATCCTATAGTCCCTTCTTCGCTATCTTGTATGTTCACCTTCATAAGCTAATAGCTCTACTCCGATTTATATCTGCCAATTAAATAGTTCCTCTCATTTCCCATTCTCTTTGGCACGTACTGCACAGTACATACGATACCTCTACGTTATGTTGGACATTGGAGAGGAGTCGATCTAGTTATCGGATCATATTATTACCTAATTGTGTTTCGGACTTATGTAGAGAACAATTTTGATATATTATATATGAACCTGTTATTTCACAAAGAATGCTTATTTTTGGATTTTTTAAAGATAGTTTTTGGGCAAGGATCGTTAGTAAAAAGAAAACATTTTAATTTTAGATGTATCAAATATGCATAGCATCACGAAATTTATCAGGCGTGCTTCCGTCTCCTAATATCTGTGGCGCAACACCCGACGACATGATGTGACAAAAAAATAAAAATATAGTTCAAAAATTATAATAAAGGTATAAAATTTAAGAAAAAAAAAAAGAAACATCTGGCATAAATAAGATTTATAAATAAAATTCGGATACCATTGAAAATTTTTTTCAGGCGTCATTTTACTAAATATCGTTGTACTTTTTTTTCAACACATATTTCAAAACATTTCATATGAGTCTCAATGAAAATAGTAAATCAGCCGTTTCGGCTGTAAAATGGATTATTTCGTCCAAAGACAAATTTATCTTAAATTATTCCTGTATAAGACCAATGCTGAAGATACTACTTCCATCAAGAGAAGATTGGCGAGCAATCTACAATAAATTATAAATTACACTATCTAACGATCAAGGGGTAAAAAAGGAAATAAAAAAAATAATTCCATTCCAAAACACAACAGGACCATTATAAGTATTATCCAGGTGTTAAAATTTATATGAAACCTACCTAAGCTTAACAATAGCTTTTACCACCTTATACATCATGTAACGAAATGATGGATTAGTGGAAAATTCCATCCCACCAGAAAAGTTCATATACTAGAGAATAATTATAACGATCCACCTTAATATAAAAGAAGAAACTGTATCTTACCTGATTTGGAAATGCAAATTTTCATGCTTTCCTTAATCTCTCTCTCATTTTCCTTCAACAAAAACAAACGTATCT
>JABUQX010050629.1:0-20000 GCA_015478945.1 Trachelipus rathkii
ATATGGCTTTATTATCAAAGATGTTTTTTTTCTTGTTTAGTGATAAGTGGGTTAAATAAATGTGTTTTCTATCTCTTGTTTTATTCCTTTATGTTTCAAAAGTAAAAATATCTACTATTTTCTAGGGTATTTAAAGAAGGACTTTAATTAAGGATTTTAAGGAATAGTTTATGATTAAGGAAATTCAGGAAAGAAATTAGGGAAGAAAGATTCATTTTTGTTATGTTAATCAGGTTATGGTAGGATAAGGAAGCTTTATGTGATCACATTAGGTAACTTAACTTATTCCTCGATACTCTAATTATTAATTATTTATGTATTCATTCATAAATCATCCCACCATAAATTTAGTATATCCTATAGCAATTCAGAAAAGAAGTAATCAAACATCAGTTAACTATAAGTGTTGTATGCTCTTTTATAGGTAGAGTAGTTTATAATTTTTTTCACTAGAATATAGAAATATTTCCACTTTTAAAGGAACTATAAAGAGGTGAGTAAACAACCTTTATTATTATTATACTCGTAATAGTAGTAGAAAATGTATCAGATACAGGTTCGTTGAAATTAATTACCTTAAGTTATTATTCAACGTACAGTCTTCAACGATTTCCTTGGCTTTGTAGGACTGACTACAAGCCGAGGACTTCATCCTTAGAGTTGTGCTATTTATAGTCTTGTCGTGTTTTAAGGTGGATAATCACTTGGAACAGAGAAGTGAATTTAAAAATTATGAATTTTAAAGGTGCAGTTTTCTTACGATATTCTGCTGTTAATTGGACTACTGCAAAGCATAGGTTTTAAAGTTAGGAAAGAGTGTAATTGTAATAATGGCTTTATAAAGAAAGTAGTACAACAATACACTAACTAAAAAAATGGAAAGTAAAATAATTTATAGGTTAAATTTTATGTTAGGACGAACGACGCCCCTCCCTACACAGAGCAAATAATTATGGTGGTCAATATAGGTCTGGAGGAATCCCAAAACTCAACTACAAAGAAGATTTAGATAAAGAAGTAATCCTCCAAGGAAGATTAAGAGAAAAACAAAAGCCATGACGGTTTGAGTTTCATGGTTTCAGGTTTTCAAAAGAAAATATTTTAGAAGTCAGAAATATTGTGTAGAGTGCGAAGGTGAAACTTATGAGAGAACTTGGTTTCGAATACATAAAAATAGTAGAGTTTTCTTTGTTCGAATTAGAAAAATATAAAAAATATCCAAGGTTAGTTAGTCCCAAGACCACCTATATCTAATAATGATGAGGAATAATGAATACATGATGAAATAGTCAGCTTAAGAGTGGATAGGAGAGAAGTTCCTTGGCCAACTGAACAAAAAGTTAAAAATAAAACAGCACACTGACCACCATCATTAGAAAAATAGTAATGTGTACAGGAATAGAACATAATTGTTGAAGGAACTAGAGAGAGAAGCTAGAGGTACGAGGAGATACACGCGCTCGCAGTGTAGTGTAGTAAGGAAACTAGGTACTTTGTGATCGAATACAAAGACAGAACTAGCATACGTAGATGATATGTGGATTGGACTCAAGTAAGCCTGTTTAACATAGTTTCAAATTATGCGGGTGTGGATTCAGTAGGTAAATGCCGTCGATAAGGGGACTAACTGAAGTTTAGTCATATCCTCAGCATATGTCCTTTGAACTAACATAAGGAAATTTTTCTCACAAACAACTAGAACATTATAAAGTTGTTATTATATGACAATATTGTTTCAGCCATCCCCTAACTTTGATAACTGCTCATTTAGGAGATAAAGAGGAATGCTAGTTTGTCGACAATTAATAAATCACAAATCGACTGAATTTAATGAAGGCATACTCTAGGAAAGCTTAAAGTTGGATAGGTAGAAGGTAAAACTACAAATACTTGTGTCGAAACAAAAGACTAGAACAATACATTAGCAGTTAAAATGGGGTTGGACATATAATGTTATGTAAATATGTTATGTTTCAAATATTATGCGGGATTGTGGATCTAGTAAGGATAAATGCCGTCGTATGGAGACGCTAAAAGGATAAATTAAATATATATTCAATAAATTTTGCACTGCACCCTTTGCCTAACCTAAATGAGTACAATTAAATATTATTGAGGGTATATATGGGTGATCAGTTAACTGTAAACTATTGTCCGACATATAATTAAATTGAATTGTACAGGACAGATTTTAAATCAAAGAAGTGGTAAAGTTGTAGGTATTTATTTTTACCTGAAACTGGTAAACCTTTGAAGTAGTTAAAATACGTTCCTAGGCTGTTATATAAATATTAAAATATCCTATATGTCCGTGTTAAATCTTCAAAAGGGTTAAAGCTCTTATCCAGTTTATTTAATATTATGCAACTTCAGGGCGACATAGCATCACTGGGTGGATATGTGCCGGATCCTAATAATAATAGAGAGAAGACTTATCAAATACATAAGCAAATTTCCGAAAAAAGAGAAAGCACAGTTTGAACTTGTTCGCCCTGCACAGTAATCTGTATAGGCCTTTGATGAGGTAATAACCATTTTACAAGATTGGAGGTCAAGAGAGTAGAAACGTCATGTAAAGCTCATTTAGCATAAAAAACTATGAACATTAATGATCATAAAAGCTTTATAATGAATAAGCTGAACTTAAATTAATTTGTGTTTTAACAATTGACAGAGTATCTTTTTTTTTCGGTTTTCATTCCAAAGTAAATATTATTTAGTAATAATTGGAATGATCACACACCATATTACGCTTTGAAAGCCCTCCTAACCGCTTATGTGATCTACTCCAATGTAAATATCGCACACTGGATATATATAATTATATAATAATATATAAATATTATATATATATAATATATATATAATATATATATATATATATATATAATTATATTATTACATATAATATATATATAATATATATATATATATATTATATATATTAATTTTTTATTTTTATTCATCCTTTTAGTGTCTTCATATTTTAATTATATATATATAAATATATATATATATAATATACCTATATGGTATATAATATATTAATATATAATATAATTATAATATTATATTTATATATATAATATATATATATAATATATATATATATATATATATATATAATATTATAATATATTAAATAATGATAATATAGTATATATATATATTAATTATATATTAATAATATATATATATATATAATATTAATATATTATATTATATATATATATATATATATATAATTATATTAATATATATAATATATATATAATATTTATTATGTAATACCATTTATAATTCTTTGTAATATTTATAATACATATATATATTCATAATTATACTAAAAGTCTAAAAATTGAGATTAAAAGAAATTGCATGTTATATATGTTATGATATACGATATCTATTAACGCCGATGAGATGCCTTATGCATCAACACTATCACTATTTTTTGTACATTAAGTGGGCATCAAAAAAAAATAAAATCATCAAAGAATAAAAAGTATAATTAAATGAAGGTTCTAATGAAGATATTAAAAAACAAAAATTTTTTTTATTTAAATAAGAGGGATTCAATGCAACTCGGAGTCAGTAATTTTTAATGTTCACTGGAGCACTGGTATATAACTTTAATGTTATAAAGGAATTTAATATATTCATTTAAGAGAAATTTTGGTTCTCAAGTTCGGGTGTGAAAAAGATAAGTGAAATTTTTGTAAAGCCTATTTCACTAGTATTGTATTATTAAAAATCACTTTCTTTATTAATATTCACTTTTTATTCATACTTATTTCCAATTTCTTAAATTTTTATTTAAACACTTGTAGGAGAGCATTTAGATCCTGATAGCTACCACCAGGGATATTATTATTATAATTATAATCTCTCACATTAACATTATTCTTAATATTATTTTAAATATAAATCACAAATTAAAATCCGTAGATTGCATTAAATTGATAATCACTTAACAGAGAAGTATAAAGGGAAGGCGCGGAAGGGAGTTTAGGAGAAAAAAATTTGTAAAATTTATAATAATCTATTAATTAAAATTATATAATTGTTATGGTAGTATAATATGCTTCAGATCATTTCACCTTGAATAAGACTTCACATGTAAAAGACCAAGTTATGATTAGGCATCAATTATATATATATTTGAAAGTAAAATAAGGTTTAATTTATATTTAGTCAAAATAATCTATTCCTAAAATATTTATGCAAATTACTTCAGCAATAAAAAAATTTGTTCGTATAAATAAATCGCCGCTTTTAAGTCATAAGTTAGAAATATTTAAATTTTTTTAGTTATACAATATCTCAATTAAATGTTAATCCTATGACTTCCATTAGCAGCTGTAAGAAAACCAATAGGATCTTTCCTTTGTTCTGTCAAGAAGTACTCTTTTAAAATAGTATAAGAAGAAATCAGTTAAGAAAAATAATTTCATTAACAAGTTAAATAAGATTTTATGCTTAATTAATGAATTTAAGCGATATCTATAATTTTATTATATCGAAAGAGTATGACAATATTTAATTTTGCAAAATTTCTTTTTTAGCATATCGTATTAAATTTATAATTATTTAATTAATCTTTGGGAAGATTCACTGACACATTGGCAAGAAAATTTGTCTCATTTATGCATTTCACCTGCTCAATTTAATGGAGAACCATTGGAAAACTCTAAAAAAGATGAATATTTACTTTAATTTAATTAAATTATTTGATTTTCGCTACACTAATTTAAATTGAAATATTGCCACAAGAATTTAATTCCTTAACTCTTTAATTACACTAAACTATCGGAGAAATCAATTTTCCACCTTATACCAAGATTCATATTTTTCAACTTCAACTAAGATTTAATATACCATGGTTTAACTCTGCCATTTAATATTGACAATTTTTCAATCATTTGATGAACATATGTAAAACCTGGATAATTAATATTTATTAGCTAATTTATTATTTATGTCAATATTATATATGTATCATCATACACTTTATACGCTAATATTCTGTTGTAAATTAATATTTATTCGAGTATTGGTTTTGGGGGTAGCTATCCTTCATCCTTAATTTAGATTAACTTTTCCTATATTGTTACAAACTATCCTTTTGTAAATCTTAACATAATTATTATCGAATAGTTACCACACTGGATTTTAAACGTCACTTTACTTTTATAGTATGCAGGGGCGTAAAATCTTCCACCCTTATATATTACTTAGTTAACCTTGTCGATAGTATGGTATCGGGTAAGATAGCGTTTCCCAGAACATGATTTTTTGTGATGGCGCTATGTTAGCCAACTAAAATGAGATTATTTATTATCCTTTTTGCAGTGCCTATTATCCTCTTATGACACCTGGTAGCCATTTTCAGCGGTAATGTGAATTGGTAGTAAAGCAATAGGGTCCATACTTTTTTCTAAATATCCTGAGGTGATCGACGACGGTTAGATCAACTGTCCACCTTCTTGTTCGCCAGCCAGTGAGAAAGCGACCTCTGTCCCTCATTAACCATTTATCATTTACGAGAATTTCCATAGATCATTTAAAATTGTATTTAACTTTTACTTCGGATAAAGAAAAATATTATTCTCAACTTCTGGATATCAATTATTCATTTCAAATTAAAGAAAACGTGGGTTTATGTGTGAGCAAATTCATTGTGTGAAATGTGGGTCTTCTTCCTAGGTTGGGGAATCATCTAATTTTGCCATTGTGTAAATTAAAAATGGATCGCACACGAGAGTCCATCAGGGATAAATTTATAGTAACTACGTAATAATCTGGATAAGATTTTGATAATATTTATATTATCCATTGTATAGAAAAGTAGTAAACTAATATATATATATAATATATATAATATAATCAGTCAGTTATGCTTCGGTACCTATATTGCTTATGAATATCTCCGCATTACCTCCTTTATATCAAACCGTGTTAAATTATATAAACGGTTAATAATCATAAAGATCCTCAGTAGTATATATTATATTATATTTATATATAATATAATATATATATTATATATATATATATATATATATAATATATATATATATATATATATATATATAGAACACTGAAGATAATAACAAGCTGATTTCATAAAAGGTTATATATTCATTTGATGTATCTAAAGTACCAATTGTGATAATAATAATTATACTTGTATATATATATATTATAATTATGATAATATTTATAGTACTTATAATATCCTGTTTAATAGTAATATGTATACTGTGGGCTTTTCACCAGGTTTAAGTTCCTGGCGAAAGTTAAAATATTTATTTTCAAGCTTTCTCTTTATCCGTATAAGTAGAGGCATTATAAGTTTATTCATTATTAGGCTAGATACCAATATCTTTAACATAATGTTATGTTTGGTATCATTGAATATAGGAATAGCTCTTTATTTACTTATGAAGTTTATATTATAGCCGAAGAGTAAGTAATGAGGACCAAGAAGTTGATTACTTTTTTTAATATTTTTCAAATTTACGTATTCCTTGCTAAAATATAGAAATTTCCAACGATAATATATATATTTTATTATACCATTTATCACATAAACAATCTAGCTTGTATTCAAACCTAGAATAGAATATTCAATCCACTATACTTATGCACATGAGAGTTATACATATTTCCTTAAGTTCTTTGATTAGTTGGTTCGGTAATATATATAAGTGTGAAAATGAGCATAGTTAATACTAGAGAATCATAGAAATCACTTACTATTCAATAATATAAACCGATGAGTTATTAGATGTTATGTGTGAACATGTACGTCGATCAACCATAATATATATTATATATATAGATATAGAAATTCTATACGACAGTATTGATTGGAAAATATATATATATATATATATATATATCTTATATATATATTTTGATATATAATATATAACTATTATATATATATAGATATATATTCATAATATAATATTTATATATATATATATTATAGTATATATATATATATATATATATATATATATATAATATATGATATATATATATATATATTATATATATATATACCTTTAATTTATGATAGTAATTAATTTTTCATATATGATCCATTATATCATATTTAAGCAATTTATTATTGAAGAATCATAATCAGGAATTAGTATAAAGTAATATATAATATATTTTATATAAATAGTATAAATATTATATCTTATAATATTTTATAATATTTTAGTATAAATTTTATTTTATTTTAGTATATATATTATTTTGATATATAATTATCACCTATGCCTATTGATTTTAATTCCGAGATGTTTACTCTATAATACGTTGGTATAAATTCACAAATATTATTATTTATTTATTTTTTATTTATTTGTTTTGTAATTTTTTTTATTCGTACTATGCCATATCATCTATGTACACACTATGATCTTTGATTGTAAACTCTCCATTATTTATTTAAGACATAACAGTCCCAATTACACTCCAAATATCAAAGTTTTAAATTAAATCACGTGTTGTAAATCAATCACATTTATATTATGTATTGCAAAAGTCACTTTATAGATTATCATTCACACTTATCATTATTTCATAATAAACATACTTATACTAAATACTGTACATATAATATTATATATCACAATTTAATACTTGACAATTATGTAAAATTTTTTTTCAAATATATAACTTTGAATATATATAATATATATATATATATTATCAAAAAAAAAAAATTATTTATTTAAATATATAAAATAACCTATAATTATTATTTTTATATAATATAAATATTATATATATATATGGTATTATATATATATATTAATATTATATATTATTATAACAATTAATATATTTGATAATTATGACTTAACTATTAATATAGGCCCTTAAATAGATGATGACAGATAGTTAAGTAGGTACTAGGCTTCTTAAATAATCATAGTACTTATTAAGGAAACCTACTTAATTTAAGTAGACCTTCATCTGTTGTACTAGTATTAATACATTTTTCCCAAACTTTTTATAAAGATCTTATAGATTTTTTTTTCTTGCTTTTATATTATTTTATTACTAATATGAATACAGAAGAAGCAGTCATTTTTATTATTATTTTTATTTAATGTATGAATTTTGAACGCATTTACGTGCGTGAGTAGTCTAGAAACCCTTATACATCGGGCTTATTTTTCGCAAAGTTATTAAATTTCACTGAAAAATATTTTATCCTCTTCTCTTTTATTTGCCTTATTTATATATATAGGGAACTTGGTTATAGATTCCATTAAGTGTGTCTTGAGGGTTGTTAAGGGGTCATTGTTTTTGTATCTAATAAGTCACTAAAATCTAAAAGCGCGAATGTCTACCTAACCGATGGAAAAAGGACTTAGCCTCACCTGGGGTCTAAGCCTTCCCACGAAAAGTAAATACATTACGAAAAAAGATAGCTTTTTAAATTTTTTGTATTGTTAATGCACTTAAACAACACGCTGGGATTTTTTGTTATAATTCAGCCCCTTTTGAACTTTTCTATCTTAATTTTAATTTCACGGCGCTTACTGAAAGATATTTGCCCTCCATGTTGGTATTTGTATTGAACTGAGGATATTGACAGTACAGTTTATAACTTTTTATAATTATGCGTCAGCGTCGTACGCGCTAATTGTTGTTATTCTTACTTTGATCACTGTTAATTAGAAATATAAAGAAGATTAAAAATTGAAGAAGGCAATAAAATGTGACATGGGTAATTTTGAGGGGCAATTTGGCCATAATCGTTAACAACTTTACAATTATCGAGGAGCATTTCTCGCCATAAATTGGGAGGGCACGTTAATTATATTTACAACAGTATTTCCTCTCAATCAAATATACAAAACAAAAAAGATATTTTTATAGAAGAACAAATTATTAATAATGAATCCTCAACCTTTTGTTGCAATATATAGGAAAAGGAGGATATATATATATATACTATTATATATACTATATATATATATATATATAATATATACTATATAACTATATATATATATATTATATACTATATATATATATACTCTATTAATATATATAACAGTAATATATATATATATTTAATATATATATATATTTTATTATATAACTTATGATATACTAAATACATCTCATATGGGAAATATACAAATATAATATATTTTGGGAAATAATTCAAACACTTGAACACCTTTGGAAAACTCGAATGATAATGTTTGAAAAAAAAAATAACGATGCTCTGTCCTTTCAAGGCAATGATGGTTACGAATTCTACTTACTACTTAAAGGAGTCATAATATCAACAATGTGAAGTTCAAAAAAGAAGAAAATATCAGGCAAGAACAAATTCACGTTTTGTTCCAAGGGCTTACCTTCTATTTACACCGCTTACGCGTATCGTACGGTGCATACCACATCTCGCCAAACTACTTCGTGATTACATAAGATTAATAAAAATTAGGTACACGGTAAGAGGCCTATTTTTGAAGGGAACAAGGGACATTTTTGAAGTTCCCATTATTTTAAGTGGAAATAAATGATTGTTTCGACATGAAATTATAGATTATAATTAATAATAATATATATATATCATATTATATATATATATATAATATATTTAAAATATCTTTTTAATATTTTTCTTTCAAATGTAAAAAAATTTTTTAAAATTATGTTTGACATAAAAATAATATTATTAATAATAAATATATAATATATATATATAATATATATATATATATAATATAATATATATAAGAAGGAGAGAAGATAGAGAGAGAGTTTAAAAAAGGAAGTTACAAAAGAATTTTCTTTTAATACGTATTATCAATGTCAAAAAGTTGTGGCATATTAGTTCTGAAATTTTTTTTTTTTGGAGGGGGGGCTGCGTTCCGCAGTGCTATGGAACGAGCCGCCACTTGGTTTGAGATGTGAACAAGGTTGATTAAACTAAGAAAACAAATCTGGAGGCAAATGAAGGAAGCAATAGTTAGTAGTGCAAAGGAAAGTGTGTGGACTGTGCTAAATATTAGGAAGTAAGAATGTTAACAGCAGAATACTGGTAAGATGAGTTTTTGGAATGAGAGAAGTGAAAATAAAAAGCGAGTTCAAAAAGAGGATAAATAAAAGAAGCGCGGTTGAATGTACTAAAATAGCCAATGAGAAAGTTTCAAAAGAAAGAATGCTTGGAAATTATATCCCTTTAAGGGCAAAAAAATGAAAATACTAACCTAGGTGCATACGTAGGAGAAACACTAAATGAAGGTAAATGAACATTTTTGGAAGCGTATGGATGAATTTGTTCAGAGACATAATACAAGGGAATAAAGAGATAAGCAATCATTCTGAGAAGGAAGCGCGAAAGGTTAAAGAATGAGAATAAGGGGAATCTGCTTAGAATTTAATGAATGGGAATGATGCTTTCTTTTGTAACTGATGAAAATGATGTGAGGGAAGTGTGGAAAATGAACACTATCGGAAAATCTGCACAGATATTAAACAGTTTTTGATGAGGTGCATAAAAGTGAATGTGTGTATGGGTTTGATGGTGCATATTATGAAGGCCCATAAGATATATATATATGGGAGGATGGAGGTATTAATTATAGTATTAGCAAGGAGGAGTTAAAGGGTAGAGTGAGAAAAGTTGAATGAATAGTTTTAATGGAGGATGAAGGGGGATACGGTGGTGGGGGAAATGGAGAGGGATAAAATATTATTTTTTTTGTAAAATTTTACCGCTCTTCCTCATATATGAATATTAAGATGAGTAAAAAAAAAGACGAAGAGAGCCCCGAGATTGCGATGATTGAAATGATTGGATTGTAGGTAATAAGTTGGTGTATTCACAAGCATTTATGGAGGTGTATTCCAGTCTCTAGTATGGGAATGTGGGGAGGAGAGGAAAAGCGAGGTCAATAGTACAATCAACATTAAATAATTACGTTTTATCAAGAGGATAAAGGGAAGAAGAAAACTTGGTAATGTTTGTAAAGAAATTATATAACGGGGATTATATGAAAAGTTATTGAAGCTGTTGTAATGGGAAGGGTATACTCATATTCCTAGTATTGTTGGGTTCGTCCCAGAGTGGTCCGAGTCCGAGTGACTGACAGGACCTGGAGGTTTTGGTGAAGAAACAATGGTGCGTTTAGGAATGGTAAGAGGAATAGTGTGGAATATCTTTATCCATCATCGCAACCACACAAATGATTCCTAATTTAAATAGATAAAAAGATGAGAATCCTTTTTTTTCGTTATACTGATTTCAATTTCAAGACTTTTCATATATGATAGAGTTCATATTATCAGCTTTATTTAATCGTATAATAGTAATGATATACAGATAACACCTCAAATACTGTTTATCATTGCAATGCTAATGCAAAAGTCATGTATGAGATAGTGAAGCGTGTGTAAGAATAAATGGTGTCAAGGTGATTGGGTTGGATTTTAATAGCGGAGTGAGACAGGGTTGTGTTATGTTCCCTTGGTTAATTGATCTTTAGAAGATGGGGTTATGAAAGAATTAATTAGAGGTGGGGATGGCAGGAAATGGGTGTTAGAAAAAAGGGAATAAGATGGAGAATGGTGAGGAGTGGAGGGTGCCCTAATCCCTATTATATGAGGATGATTTGGTTTGTGTGACGAAAATCTGAAGAGAGTTTTGAAGAGGATTTGGCTAGAGCTCCGAGATTTTGGAGGTGTTAGAGTGGTAGAAACAGGGTTTGCAAAGTAAACCGTAGATAAGACAGTAAAGGATATATTGGTTCGCTTGAGTGCTATGAGAAAGTCTCGGGTGTGAAGTTGTTAGAAAAAATTTTTGGTGAGCAGCTGGCAGCAAAGTTTGTTCCTGAGTTTAAATATTTCATAGGGTATGTGTTGGAATGAAGAAGGTGAATCGGCATGATCCGCACGAGCTTGTAGTCTAGGCATGAAAGTTGTAGTTTAAATTGGCAGTGAAGGTTTGCTATGTTGTCAAAATAAAATACGGTGGATGAACGGTAATAGGGACTAAGAGTCTTTCCGCACGTGGCTAAAGTCACTGTCTTACATGAGGGTATGTTTGTACCTGTGTTATCTCGGGAGTATGGTAGTAAAATGGTGAACGACTAACATATAATGGTACTGGAAATATAAGAAAGTAACACAATAGATTTAAAGTTCAATGTGTTTCAGATGGACAATCTTATTATATAAATAAGGTATGTGAGAAGAAATTAAATGTTACGTGGTTATAACTTATTAGTATTTAGATGAGTTTGTGTGGTATGAAAAAGGAGTAAATGAGAGAATCGAATAAATTAGAATAGTATATAGTTAAGAGTATAGGTTTTGGTCTGTTATTGAAAGGAGAATGATCAGTCCCGGTTGGTTAACGCGGATGTATATATAGGTGGGGAGTGGTGTTGGAAAACCACGTAAAACCGGCTGGGAGACGAAGAGTAAAATGATTTGAATTGTAGTCGGTGAATTCGAATGTCTAGAAAGGAGAGAAATGGTAAGTTTTGGCAGTAAATGAGCCGAGAATAAAAAAGGTGCATTGAATACGGAGAGTAAGAATGGCACGGGGTTTGTATGGGGGCAATGGTTTGTTAGGCCGCAACGCTGGGCAAGGGATGAACTTACATTGAAACTGATTTACCAATATTGAGGTAAGGTGTCCGTCGCGGTCCCCATCAAAGCTCTAGGGGTGGATTTTCTGATACTGTGATGAGCTTTACGAGTTTTCACTAATTAACAGAGGGGGCGGTAAGGCGGGCTTTTCACTTTATCCTGAAACATTTGTCATATTTTCTCCATTCTCCTACTGCTTTCTTTTTCCGATGCTTGTAGCGCACCTTACCTTACACCCAATCTTGGGAAAAAAAGGTTAAGAATAAAGAAAGAAAGATATATATATATATTATATAATATATCTTATTGTATTGTGCAGAGGTGAGTCCTTATATATAATATACTACAAATTTATTATAATTATAATATAAAGTGACAGAATATTTATAGATATATTAATAATATATATATATATTATTATATAATATAAATAGAGAAGTATAAGGCTATATATATATATATGTGTGGTGTGTGTGTGTGGTTGTGTGTAAATCTGTGTACAAATGATGAATATAATTGTTTTCAATTTATTTGTATTAAAATAGAGGTCAAGTATTTGTCGCGCTAATTTAGTCATTATATTAATTAAATGATTCTAAATTCTAATTAACATAAATTGAATTACAGGTACATACATATAAGATTTACTGCTAGATAATTGTAAATCCTATTTAACATATAAATTGTTCAGTATAAGATTATCCGTTCCTTTTCGAGCTGCAAATACATATTAGATGATTCTAAATCGCATGTTAATATAAGCTCGTAAATTCTAACAATCCAGTATAAGATTATATAAGATTATATTCTTTTCTAAGAACATAAATTTATAGATAATCAATTTAATTTTTAAATGAATCATAAATAATGAATAATTTATAGCTTCTGATTAAATTAAATTTTTTATATAACTGGTACATAATGGTAAGTGTTTATTTCAAAGATTAAAATAAACAAAAATTCTTGTCCATTACTCAATACCTTCAAATCTTTCTAAAAGAAGTTCTCCATACATTTGCCAATAAGGAATAAGGAGTATATCCTTCAATACGCTGGTAATATTTGTAGAATCAAAAGTCCTTACAGGGTGAAGGAGAGCCTGGGAGGCGATTCCATAGCCCAGGATGAATATTATAAGGAATGCCATGAACAATAACACCTCTGTAATCTTTAATTTAAAGTTTTAAAAATATTATTTTTATTTTGAACTCATTCCAGAATCTACTTATGTATTTATACAATTCTAGAAAAATATATAAGGAAGAAAATGAATGAGATACTTCAATAAGCAATCTAAAAATAAATACATTACCACATAAATACATTTTAACCGATGTTAATCTTAATTTAAACTTACCATTCTATAAAATATAACAAGTTTTGGACCTAAACGATAGTTAACATGATATATTCTGAAGAGTCTAATATAAAATATATTTGCATTGAGGGCGTAAGTGATTCTTCCCCATTTAAAAGTTATTGGGTTTAATCGGAGTATAAAAGCAATTATTGCTAATGTAAGAGCGATGGCATCGAATCGATTCCATACTGAGTCAAAGTAATCTATTATTTTTCCACGAAGAGAAGAGGCATCTCCATTAACAATCTGGGGAATATTACGTCTGGTAATTATTTTCATTAAAACATTTGTTTTAAACATAGACTATGAATTTTTTTAAATAAATTTTTCATATTAGAAATTTGGAGAAAAGATTTACAATTTTTATTAATAAGAATATTAAAACGTGATAACTAAATTTTTTTAAATTTTCAGTGTAACAAAAAATAAAAATGAATACTGATTTTTACTAGACTGATCTAAAAATCTTTCATGAGAATTTTTATCATAGCTTATCAATGTATTAATTTTCTATGTCATCTCATACTATAACTCTTTTTTCTTATCACCTCTATTTCAGTATCCATCAGGAAAATAAACAGGCTATATATAATTATAATAATAAAAGTATTATAACAAATTAAAATGAATTGGAATATAGAACTGAAAATAAAAGACGCTTTGTTTAAAAGTAAGTAGCATCACAACAACATTTTTATATATATATATATATATATAAACGTAATTAAAGGACTCACATTATCTATACATAAAAAAAAATTGGTAACTTTTTGCCTGCCTGTGGCAGCATCAAAATGTAACTAAAAGATGCCAAAGGCAACAATTTAAACAACTTTATATTCTAAATTCTCACGTTCATAATCTCCTCTATTCGATTTGAGCACGAACAGTCACCTTTTTTAATGAATTGAAAATTAGCATTATCCAATCGCGATGAGTCTTACACTTTTTGTTTTCATTTTGGACCTTTTCTGTTATACACATGGACCTGTTTTGTAGTTTTTTACTTTTTTTCATATACTGCTATTATATGATCCTAACAATTAAATTGCTAAGATGCCAAAGGCAACAATTTAAACAATTTTATAGGCTAAATTCTCACGTACATAATCTCCGCTATTCGGTTTCAGCACGAACAGTCACCATTTTTAATGAATTGAAAAATAGCATTATCTAATTGCGATGAGTATTACACTTTTTGTTTCCATTTTGGACCTTTCTGCTATACACATAGGCCTGTTTTGTTTTATTTTTACTTTTTTTCATATATCGCTATTATATGATTGACCCTAACAATTAATTTAAGTGGTAAAGAACAGGATGAAAAAGTTCTAAATATTAAAAATTAATTTATAAAGTAAGAAAAAATGATCATTTTTCTTCGGAATGGGGAAATGTTTTGGGGGTTTTGGGGGAATAATTTAGCGAAAAGCAGATAGGCTAAAAAATTGTGTTATTGGGTGTTTTAAACAAAGGAAAGAAAAACGGGAAAGAGAACCTGTATTAAATAATTTAAAAATAATTAATAAATTAACTAAATAAAATATAAACACGTTAAAAATGAAACACATTTTCCATAATGAACTAAATAGTCATTATTTCCAAGCCATCAAGATATTTAATTACAATACATTATAAAAATGTAACGTACGATATTTTTGATGCAATTTTCTTACTTTTATCCGGACTATATTCCTGAAAATAAAGTTGGACACTTTATATTGTGAAGTACCTATCTCTTTTGTCGCTGAAATATTTTTGCGAAAATGGCAGATAAATTTAATTTTTTAATTTATTATTATAATTTATTAAATATAATTTAATATTACGAATGAGTTTCACCCATATCGATTGCATGGATTCGAATATTTTTATTTGGTAAGAATTTTGCTACAGTGCTATTTTCGTAATATAACGGTATTAGTAATAACTGATATTAACAATTTTTCCTAGTAAATGAGTGATAAAAGTAAAAAGAATGCTTTATTTAAAAAAAAAAAAAGTTTCACAGTTAAAAGAAATGAATGAAAATTTAAAAAAAAGTCATATTTATAGTTTATATATATATTATTATATATATATATATATATATTATATAATATTATATATTATATATATTAATATAATAATATTAATATATATATATATATATATATATAGGAATTATATTTATATAATAACGATATATTTCGAATGAATAATGTAATCGATTTCTTTTTTCAACGTCTTCAAAGTTTTAGTTGCAATGAGATTTTTAGTTTTTTAATAACTGAATACCCAAGAGTAAATAGCAAAGATTGAAAGAGTCAGGGTCTCTCGGGCTCAGCGGGGGAACGACGGGGGGGACTTCGTCCCCCTTCTGTCCTTCCGTCGGCTCGAGCCCCCTAATATATAAAAAGAACAATAAAAAAATTAACATTAAAAATTAACATGATAAAAAAAAAAGCAACTTTTTGGAAATTTTCGTGATGTTTCTATTGGAGTTTTAGCTACACGTGACACTGCTGGCTGCATGAGCAAGAAGATTTCCGCGATCTGAAATTTTTTGTAACATATTGTTTTATTTTCATTTATCTATCTATTTGTTATTATTAATTTTGACATATATTTTAAATAATTAATAATTTTATCTAAAATTTATGGACAAAGTTACTTACGCCACAACGGAACGGAGTCGGATCAAAAATTGTTTTTACAGGTAGCAATGCTATGATCATAAATAGATGTTCTAGGTCGAAATGAATTTTTTTTTTTTTTTTTTTTTTTTTTTTTTTTTTTTTTTTTTTTTACCTGTTCTGGGGGCGAAATATATATATATTTTTGTAAAGGTATTACACCGCAATGTAGGGTGAGCCGACGGGGAAACAGGGGGGACGTTTTTCCATACCCCGTAGGGGGAGCGGAGGAACACCCGCGACACACAAATACCAAAGGAGCGGGGTTCCGGAGACCCGCCGGAGGGGGGGAATAGTCCTACCCTGTAGTTCCCGGAAGGCCGAGAGACCCCGCCCTACCTCGGTGCGGTATACCTTGGTATTCTTTATATTACATTTTTCTTACTAAATTTTACCAGGATTCCACAATGTATTCCTTTTCGCTGCAGCTATTGTAGTTTTGAGATATAATTGTTCTTTTTTTTTTTTTTTTTTTTTTTTTTTTTCATTTCGAACCCTAAACGTCTATTATGTATCATAGAGGCTACCTGTGAAAAAATTTTTGATCCGAGCTCCCGTTTCGTGTGGGCGTTTAAGTAACTTTACCTCAAATTTATTTATTTTTTTCAATTCCTTTTTAATTAACTAAAAAAAAAGGGCAATTTGTTGAAACTCTCGGGTGTTTCTATGGAGGTGTAGCTAACACGTCACACTGCGGGAAGCATGAGCGAGCTCTGCGGAGTGCGATATGAATTTTTTGTAAATATTGTTTTATTTTCATTTATTCTATCTATTTGTTATTATTAATTTGAACAATAATTTTAAAATTAAATTATTAATTGTTGATTTTCAAATTTATTTATTTTTGAATTAATTTTTAATTATATTAATAGCAAGCTTTAATTCATTTTTTAAGAATCCCTTAGACTAAATAAATTATAGGACACAGACATGTTAACACTCTAAATGTCCTACTAAAATATCTGTTGACGCATGCGCTAAACAAACAAACACTGTGGGTTGCATAGGGTTCGGAGATAATTTCTATATACATGACTATTTATCTACTTCTTTTAAAGGAGTAGTGCTAATATACTATATATATATATTACGTATATATATATATATATAATATATCTAATATATATATATATAATATTATATAATATATATTATTATATATAATATATATATAATATATATATATATATATATAATATATACTATATATATATATATTAAGGCACTCACACATGCGGAAGTTTCGTGATCTCTTTGCCAAAGACCCATGTGTGTATCGTCATTTTTGGGCAAAGCTTTGCTCATTACTGGGTTTTGCTAATACACAAATCTTTACACAAGCGATGGAAAAGATTTGTGGATTTGGCAAACCAAGCAAATGCGCAAAGCTTTGCCAAATGACCCATACACACATGGGTAGAATGTGTGTAGACGCGACGAACATTCGCTTATGAGGAAAAAACAAATGCAACCGCAAGATCAAATAGTTTGACAATTCTCCATGTGTGGAGCCGCTTAAGCTAATAAAATTACACGGTAGCGCAATTTATTTCAGTTTAAATTTGATTTATGTACTTAAAGTTTGTAAAGCATAATTATGAATGTAGACGCCATGTAAACTTTTTTTTTTAATTAACGAATACCATAGGGTGATATACATGATGCCGTGAATGAATTGCAGACGCGCGCTTCGGGCAACACCGGTGCCTAAATTAATATTAATTTTTCTTTTTTTCTGTTATTTTACAAAAAAAAGTAAAGAGATAAATTTCCAAATAATTAATTCATTACTTTTAACATTCGTTTGTGTGACATCCGTTCCAGATTTAACATATATATATATATATATATATACTAAAAATATAAAAGAAAAATATATATATATATATATATATATATATATATATATATATATATATATATATATATATATATATATATATATATATATATATATATATATTAATAATAATAATATAATATAATAATAATAATAATAATAATAATAATAATAATAATAATAATAATAATAATAATAATAATAATAATAATAATAATAATAATAATAATAATAATAATAATATAATAGTTTTAGATTTCATTTCCAACGTTCTAAATATTTTTTTTGGTACATTATATAGTTTTCTTAAAATAATTTTTGAAAATAATTTGCAAGAGAAGTAGAAGACACATTTAAACCGATTTCCTGACGCGTTTCGTCTTTGTACTTGAGACATCTTCGGAGGAAAGTTTTTTGCAAGCGAATGAGTGTTTTAATTGATATATACAATAAGTAAATCAAATGATATTAAGTTTAACTGATAATACATTAAATTTTATGTTAATATCTGGTCTACGGGTTTTGATGCAGAAGGCCTCCGCAATTGGAGTTTGTGGACTTCAGACGATCCGCATAATGTTGTGAAGTATTTGGAAATATTACCTATAGTTGATTGACCAGCATGTGTTGAAAGTTCAATATACTTTTATGATTTATATAATAATAATAATAATAATAATAATAATAATAATAATAATAATAATAATAATAATAATAATAATAATAATAATAATAATAATAATAATAATTTAATATTTTTTCTTATTTTTTTTTCATTTTTTTAATTTTTTTTTAAGTACACTCAGTTGTGTCACCATTTTTCGACGCCATTCTCACTACTTCTTGCACAGATCAGAATGATTTACTTTTTATTAAAATTTACATTTTCCTTATAAATGTAAAACTCTACTCAGATCCACTTTGGTTAACACTTAAATTAATTGTTAGGATAATAATATATATTATAATATATATTATAAAATATTAAATTTAATTATTTTTTTATAAAAAAAAAATTTAATATATATAATTTATATATATATATACATAAATATCTAATATAGATTGTATATAGTATATTGATTTAATAAGATTGAAATATATATTTCTCGTTATTAATTATGTATTTATGTATATTTGTTTATGTATATTTATGTTTATGTATATTATATATGTATATATATGCATATATATATTATATATATATATATATATATATATATATAATATATATACTATATACTTTATATTACTATATATATATATATATATATAAATATATAATATTATTAATATATTATATATAATATATATATATATATATATATATATATATATATTATCTATATATATATATATACTATATATATATATATACTATAATATATGTATATATATATACGGTAATAGTAATTTTATCTTTACCGTAACCATTAACTGAAATTGTCTCCGCTTGAAACGTAACACACACGTGACGTCTCCG
>JABUQX010050629.1:25000-32500 GCA_015478945.1 Trachelipus rathkii
TTCCCATTAAGGTTTTGCAATCAGGTTAAAAAAGGAAAATAATAGAGTGTTTTTATTTTATAATCTAGATAATTTCAACAAGATACAAGGAGACTTCAAATTGGACAAAATTCAAAATTCTTTTCTGCTTTCATCAGGATGTCTTAGGAATATCAAGAAGAAGGAATCATAATTGAACAACCAACTCAAATCAGATCTCCTACATTATTTGTCTTTTTGTAAAAATTGAATTATTTAGTCTCTTATAAGTTAAAATTCTGAAAGAAGCCCTTTGTTGTATTGGGCGAAAGCTAATTTGTGTATCTGTAAATAGTTTTAAATGTCAGTTTTTACCAAATGTTTTTGTGTGAAATAAAAAATTAAAGTTTTTATATTGCCAAGGGTATAATTTCCATAATATATATATATATATATATATATATATATATATATATATATATATATATATATATAATATCTTAGATATCTATTATATATTATATATCTATTATATAATATATATAAATATAATATATATATATTAATAAATATATATATATATATATATATATATATATATGTATATATATATATATAATATATATATAATATATTATATATAATACTATAATATATATATATTTATATATAAATATATATATTCATTATATTATATATATATATATTATTATATTATATATATATATATATATATATATATTATATATATATATATAATAGTACTATATATATATATTAAGTATTAATATTATTATAGTATATATATATATATATATATATATATTATATTATATATATATATATTATATATCTATATATACTTATATTATATATATTATATATATATATATATGTATATTAAATGATTTAACATTTCATCGTTCAGTTAACAATCATAAAATCAATATAAATGAGGCTTCCCTATTTTACGAGGTATCAGTGAGATTTGGAACCTATGCTAGAAATGACGTCATTGCCGAACCAGCTGGCACAGCTGGTTCTAGCACTTCTAGCACGACATGTCCTATTGCACGGAATACACCTAATATTGGTGTCTACGCATATGTTATAAGTTATGGGGTGTCGATTGGTGTTGTTTTTAACGTGATAGATTCATTCCTAGTATGAGTTAGTATTAGATATTGCCCCTACCCCCTTTTTTCTAGTGCAAGTATGCACCTTTTTTATTTTTCGAGCTAGAGAGTTGAACTTGGTGTCAACCCCTATGTTTAGAGGGTCTGTGAATCGATTCCTGGTATTACCGAGTGGATCGGAGCAGCCCTTAGGGCATTCTGCATTGGTATTGCAGTGCTCATGTATATTTTTGGTTTTAAAGGTTTTCTAGTTAAGGTATTCTCTTCAAACTGGCCACCGTGGTTGGTGAAGGTGCTGCGTAAAATGGTAAAATGATGGGTTTCCTTTTAGCTCATCGCTGGTCAAGAGGTAACACTCTTGGAGTTTCATCTCAAGGATTAGGGTTCAAATCCACTTAGGATCATTACAAATATATAATAATGTGCGTGAGAGAGAGTTTTTTGATGTTCCGATAAAAATGTATTTGCCAGTTGTTGCCCTGACCGAGTGTAAGCCGGGGAGGCCCGTCGGTAGTTAGGTGTCCAAGACACGCCCTCACTCTGCTGGGAAGCTAAACTTCAGAGTAAAATGATGGGTTTTCCTTTTAGCTCATGTTGTCAAGAGGTAACACTCTTGAAGTATCATCTCAAGGGTAAGGTTTCAAACCCACTTAGGACCATTGCAAATATCTTTGAATATATATAAATATATATATACATATATTTATATAATAATACTATATATATATATATATATATACTATATATTATATATATATATATATATATATATATATATAATATATATATATTTATATAAATATTACTGTTATATATATTTTATATATATATATATATATAATATATTTATATTATTATATATATATAATATATTATATATTTATATATATATATATTATACTGTATATATATATATAATAATATATATATATTATATATATATATATATCATATTATATATATATATATATATATATATATATATATATATATATATATATTATATATATAAGTATATTATAATATAACCTATATATATATATATATATATTATTAATATATATTAATATTATATATATATATATATATACTATATATATATATATATATATATATATATATATATATTAAGTGAGGACCTTTTGATTTTTTTTCTAGAAAATCATTTCCTGTAGCACGAATGGATGAACCTTTACCTATTAATGACTAAAATGGCGTTTATTCCATTTAAATATTAGAAAAGGTCACGAACAAACCACTTTGAAATGTTATGTTGGTCATTTTAGTATATTATATAATTGTATTAACAATATTTGTATATAATATAAGTCATCAAACCGACTTGTTCAATATCTACCAGAGAATTGCATAGAATTTTCCAGAATATCATAGAACGCTGTTCACCGTCCGCCCAGACAGTAACGTCACGGTGATGTAATTGCTCGGGAAGCTTCTTCAGAGTTCTAATATTTTATTCAGCTGTTTCGCAGTGTTGTGTAAACTGATATATAAGCGACCTGTTCAAAGCGGGTAGTTGAGTTTTAATTAGCTTAATTTTGTGTCAACATTATTATTGCCTTATTATAAGTTTGCCCATTCTCCAGAGTTTATTATAAAGAGATCTTGCATTATTTGGTGAGCTACATTGAAATCTCTTGCTAATTATATATGTACATATAATATTTTATTAGTGTCTCCCTTTTTTATATTTTCTATAATTTTGAATTACTTTTTTTAAATAAAATATATGAAAACTCAATAACAGTTTCTTTAATTTTATATTTACGTGAAGGCCGTTTCTATTTCAATTCCTGAGTAAAAGACAACATGTTGTTCAAGAAGAGCTCTTCTAACATGGAGAAGAACAAGGAAACCTGGACAAAGAACTTAGTCTTGTTTCAAGCGCCATCAAGAAGAGACAACGTGGCAATTTATGAAGCATCCTTGAGTGAACGGAGTCGCATGCCTCAAAAAAAACACGTCAATGGACTCTTCAAATTTCTTAAATTCACTGCCAAAGAACGGAGAGAGAGGATCTGTCTAACTGTTGTGGATCCTTATGGAGCAAAACATTGAACTTCCCGCATGTATCGTATCAAGCCGTTTGTGCAAAACTAGCAAAACTTCTGAAAGACTATGATGAGCGCCGCAGAAAGGAACAAAATTTTGATGCATTGATGAACTGTTTGACGTGACCAAGGTGAAAGGCGAATGGATGTGCAAAGAGGATGGAGAACCTTTCTACAACACTGCAAACTTGAAGCGAGAGCGCGGTAGTTATTCACCTGGCAAACCTGCTAGTGCAAAACCAGTCCACCGCTCCAAGCGAAGAAGGCAATGCGAAGCTACTGTGCCAATTTCCAGCTCAGCGCCACCTGATTGTTCCGAAAGTAACACGGGATAATCCGACAACAGCAAAGACAGTCCTTGGGAAGATGAGAATGCAGCATCAACGAGCACAAGGAAGCATAACCCAACAGGCATTGCAAGACGCCTTGTTACAAGCTCAAAGCTGTCGTTCCACGGAGCAGCAAAGGTGTGCCGCCAGCTTTCTGGTGAGGGCATTGAATCCTAGCCCCATGTCAGTCAGCAATCCACAAGACTATCTACACAAGAGCTGCTCAGGTGAAGAAGCACTTGGTGTGTACTCTTCATCTGGAGAAGTGGAGCATACACTTTGACAGCAAACACATTGAGGGTTTTGAATATTAGGCAGTGGTCCTTAAGAATGAATTAAAAGAAATTAAGTTGACTACGCTCACATTGAAAGATGGGAAAGCTCAAACAATCGCAGAAGTACTTCGGGATGTGCTAGAGGAGCTCAACCTGTGGGGATCAATTGTGATGATTGTTGCCGACACAACAAGCGTGAATACCAGCAAAAAGACAGGCGTTGTTGTTCGGCTGCATCATATGTTCGAAGGGAAAGGTTACCCCAAATCCAAGTTCATCAGTTGCCAGCACTATGTGCTGGATCGCGTTCTTCACGTTGTCATGGACAATGAGCTCCATGGGTCGACTAATTCACCAAACATCGAGTGCTTCTTTGTGCAGTATTTGATGAGAAATTATGATAATTGATAGCAGCCTTCAGCAACAGTAAAACTGAGATTAAGGAAACAGGCGGCTGGAGAGACGACATGAAGTTTCTCTACCACCTCACTCGTGTCTTCCGTCACTACACTGAGAGAAATGAGATCCCCCTCGTAAAGTTTCAACAGTTCACAAACATCAGTGTCACAAGATGGGATCACAAACAAATAAAATAGGATGACAATTCCCGGAGTTCGTTTAATAGGAAAATAGATATACAGAGTCTGCTTGCCTAGGGCTTGATTTTCTTCCGCAAATCCCAATCTTGGTCACCAGAATCTATAAAAAAAAACTAGTGTTTTCTTTCTTCTCTTAAATTATTGTATAGATTCATATATTTTCCTCACACTAGGACCAAAACCTTCTAGTTATAAAATAGTAGATAAACTTCACAATTAACCTTTCGATAGAGCTCCCAAATTTCAGATGTCTTCTCTCTATTCGTAGATAAAGTTGTATTCTGTAGATGAAGTATTATGATCTTCAAAAATGGATGTTCTCTTCTGATAATTTCAGATCGCTTCAAATAATCCTCCTGATCGGAGATTCCTAATCACTTCGGGTGATTTATCTTCTGATTGATGTCTTCAGACGTATACCGTTCTCGATAATCTCGACGATTATTCCTCGTACAAGCCTTCAGAGCTTATTTATCTACAATATTCAACGGTAAGTGAAGAATCTTTTACATCCAAATATACAGACGATCAATGTCACCGTATAGTCTTCGTACCAAAAAAATGGAGAGAGGGTAGTCTAACGTGAGAATCAAACACCTTATGTTTATACATTCTCACGGAATTCGAAATAGCGATCAGCGGAGTCACCTTTTAACCCTTTCTTTACGTAAACTAATTTCGCTTTAACAAAACAATATATTCTCATATTTTGCATCAAATAATCTTGGACGAAATTATTTTTATACTAATAAAATATTGTTAAATAAAATTATTTCAAAATTGATAAAATCCGTCTTCGCTCGTGGAGTTCTTAATTTCAACACTGGCGGTTTAATTAACGTTACACACGCCCCTATTTAGAAGGAAAACCGGGCTTTTCCTTTGAACCCGAACGTTAGTCGTTCACATTCCTATCCTAGTCAAATAAGCGGCGGCAGTGTTTTTCCCATTCTTTATAGGACTCCAATCTTAAAATATATTTGGGGAATAAAGCCCATCTCATTACCTTTGCATTGACGTATTTAGTTTTTTTTGCATATACCAGGGGCTGATGATCAGTCTGCAAAACGAACTCCTTCCCGTATAGGTAATTATCAAATTTCCTCACTCCAAATATTATCCCCAGTCCTTCTTTCTCTAACGTAGAGTATGCTCTTTCCCTTGCAGATAACTTCTTGCTTGCGTACGCTATAGGGAACAACCCATCCTCATATTCTTGTAACAGGACTGCCACTAAAGTCACGTCGCTTGCATCTGTTTGGAGTATAAAAGATCTCAGGTCGGGAAGTCGTAATATGGGCTTACTAACTAGCATCCTTTTCAAAGTCTTGAATGCTTTTTCCTGTGCTATTCCCCACGACACCTTGTTTGGTTGTTTATTCTTGGTTAAATCAGTTAATGGTGAGGCTATTGTTGAGTAGTCGGGTATAAAATTCCTATAAAACCCTGTCAGTCCTAGGAATGATCTGACCCCTTTCTTGGTATGTGGCCTCTCAGCGTCTCTAATTTTCTTCAAGTAATTCCAAATCCTTAGCAGCTATTTCACTCTTTGACGGTATGAGAGTAGCGCCGACGTCGGCCAACCTAATTAGCAGTTCCCTCACTTCATCCATATGTTCGTCCCACGTTTCGGTATGAACGATTATATCGTCGAGATAACTGTCCGTCTTTTTCATTCCTCTCAATATTCTTCTTACTGCTCGAACTAATGTCGCTCCAGCATTCACCAATCCGAAAGGCATTTTCAAGAATTCATGATGACCGTCGGGAGTTACGAAGGAAGTCTTGCAAATGTCTCGGTCTTTTACCAGAATCTGCCAGTAACCTTTGCTCAGATCGATCTTGGAAAAATATCTATCCTTCGCAAATCTAGCGAAATCATCGTCATAGGTTCAGGATCGAAGACAGTAATTTGATTCAATTTCCTATAGTCTGCACACACCCTATTCGTCCCATCTTTCTTCTTCACCATAACGATTGGTGACGCGTAAGGTAAACCGAATTCCCTAATTACATTCATTCTCAACATGTCATCGATCTCTTTCTTTAAGGTTTCCATCAACGCATAGGGTATGGGATACGCTTTACTCTTCACCGGTATTTCTGATGTCAAATTTATCTCGTGCTGCACTATGACAACGTTGCCTGGTAAATCGGTGAACACATGTTCAAATTCTTCCAATAACTTCTTCATTTCAATCCTCTTATCCGCCTCTAACCCTTTTCCTAATACAATGTCTCCGATACTTTCTTTGGGCGTACAATTTCCTAAAACGAGCGCGTCTTCTCCTAAATCAATCTCTTCTTTGTCACATTCTTCAAAATCTACAACCCACAACATACGCAATCTGTACATCGTCCTCTGTCTCGTCACTCCTCTTGTTATACAATTTTAGCAGATTCGCATGGTAAGTCTTGATTTTTTCTCCGATCTTTACCCTGTAATTATTCTCCCCTATTGTTCCAACTACATCGTATGGTCCCCTCCACTGCATTAATAATTTATTGCTTTCTGTTGGCAACAATATTAGGACCGCGTTTCCTATTTCGAATCTTCTATTCTTTGCGCTTCTATCGTAATAGTGTTTATACCTATTCTGCGCCTTCTCTAATTCGGTTGTGGATATCTTTAGCGTTTCTTCTTGTTTTTTCCCTCAGTTTTAAAACATACTGATAGCTGTTTGTTACTTCGTCCTGCTGACGTTCATTGACCCATAGTTCTTTCATAATTTGCATAGGACCCCGTACGGTCCTGCCATATAAGAGTTCAAATGGAGCAAAACCGGTGCTCTCCTGCGGTACTTCGCGGTATGCAAATAGTAACGGATTTATGTATTTATTCCATTTTCTCGGTTGTTCGCTGCATAGCCTCTTCAGCATCTTCTTCATCGTGCCGTTGAAACGCTCCACAAGTTCATTGCAGATTAGATGATACGGACTCGTGCACAGCTGTTTAATACTCAACAGTCTGGAGACCTCTTTCATACATCTTGATACAAATTGGGTTCCTAAATCCGATAATATTTCGTCGGGGATTCCGAGCCTACTATACATATCCACTAAGGCTTCTGCTACAGTTTCTGTGTTGATATTCTTTAGCGACACCGCTTCCGGATATCTTGTAGCTAATCCAC
>JABUQX010050629.1:37500-42500 GCA_015478945.1 Trachelipus rathkii
ATATATATTTTTAATTTTGTTGTAAGAAATTTGTTTTCCTGCGTGTATCAGTGGGAGCAAAATTTCGAAATTTTTTGTAGAAAACGTGATTGTGATTCGTGCGCTAAGAAGTGACTTTGTTAACAAACAGTATATTTTATAATTGTTTTGAGTAAAACGATTATAACAATGGCTTCTAATGCTGAATTTGTGGAGTTGTGCAAATCATTAGGTTTGTCTGATAAGATAGCTGCTGCATTGGAAGAAAGGAAGTTAGCGCTTGAAGAAGATGAACGTCAGCAAGATGCTGCAACGATTTTACAGAGTACCCAGAATACTCACAGCGCTCCTTATGCCAATAAGTGCCCCAAAATGAAGATCCCTTTCTTCAATGAAGAAGTTAATGACATAGAGGATTATTTGTTATACTTTGAGAAAATGGCTGTGTTCCATGATGTACCGAAAGAGAAGTACGCATTTGCGTTAGGATCTTTTTTAACTGGGAAAACAGTTAAGGTGTATAATAGTTTTACGGTGGAAGAGCTAAAGAACTATGAGAGTCTAAAAAGAGCTTTGTTGGTCAGGTATAACCTAACAGAAGGTGGATACCGCACCAGATACAAGAATATATGCCCGGATGAGGACGACAATCCAAGGGAATATATTAGGAGGATCGTCGAGACATTGAAGAAATGGATAACCGCGGCGAATGTAGAAATGACCGTTAGTGGTATTATAAATTTCTTGTCTATTGACACATATTTGTGTACAGTGCCAGAGAAACTCTCCATCTTTTTGAAAGAGAGGAATGAAAAGAGTATCGATAAGATAATAGATAGCTCTGAAAACTATTTAGCAGCTCATGAGATAAAACTTGTATCTAGTCACGCACGGAATCATAATCACACAGATAAAAGCAGTCACAACAACAGTAATAATTTTAGATCGAAAGGCAGTGGTTATTTCACGAATAATAATCATAGAAGTAACGACCAACGCACATCAAGACCAACTAGCAATGGAGATAAGAGCAGTAGCGGAAATAGCGACGGACAAAACCATCGTCGCAGTAGCAGTGAGCCTAGGGCTGTGGTCACTTGCTACAAGTGTTCGAGGAGAGGGCATCTCGCCAGAGATTGTAGAGCCCCTCCATATTTCAACAGTAGTGGTAGAGGACAGAATGGTTCCAGTAAACAAAAGGGTGATGAAGAGAACGCCGCCGCGTTCGCTGGTTTCGTAGTAGGCAGAGGAACCCCGTGTCGATTACCTGTAACTTATGGGACGGTGAACGGATGTCGTGCCCAGGCACTCCGTGATACTGGTTGTAGTTACGTGGTCGTACGAAAGGAGTACGTACCTAAGGAATGTTATATTGGCGATAATATAACGATGAGATTGCTGGACGGAACGGTGATAGAGGCTCCACTCGCGACTATTGACGTGGACACCCCTTACTATGTGGGTAGGACGACCGCAGCAGTGCTGCCGGAAGTCGTTTATGATTTAGTTATTGGGAATGTCGAAGGTGCATTACCCCCGTTTCAGCCGAACCTCGCGTGGGAGACGACTGTGTGTCGAGGTCCTCATATTGAGAAGGACGGGCAAAACCGTAGAAGTTTGCTATTACCCATCGCCGAGAATGCTGAGGAAGATTCACAAGAAGAATCTGTTAAAACTAATCATACATATGGAATGGCGAGTCTGGAGTAAGAAGAGATTTTTAGAGAGAAACCGTCAGTACCACAATCTCTGGACATCATCAGAAAAGATGTCGGACCAACCACTGAAGCACCATTGTGTATGGTAGCGAAGTCCCAAAGTTCATCCATGGATGAAGAAGTTATAGAGGAAGAAGTAATTGTAGTCCCTACAACACCACTAGCGAATGTTGAGGAAGGTACAGGAGTACCGGATGTCCAGGGGGCATCAAGTGTAAATAGTGTACTTAGGTTTAAGGAACCAGACAGTACAGGTGAAGATGGTAATTCACAGAGAGGTGACACAGCACCTCACACACAAAGTTCCATGGGAGAAGAGATAGTAGCCGTGGGTGAAGAAGAAGTAGCTCACGATGGAGAAGTTATGGAACTTATAGGTGATCGTGAAACTTTCAGGGAGAAGCGGAAAGATGGTGTTATTATACCCATCATAGAAGAGCCTTTTCAGCGAGTGATTACCGGCTCAATAAGAACGATCACACCACCATCATCTGAAGAACAGCATGTTTTGACGGTAGATGACGCCGCTATGCGTTATCCAGAGGTAATACCTCTCAGGAGCATAACCGCTCAGAAATTTATAGAAGAATGCGGAGAAATTAGCATTGAAAAGCAAAGAACGATGTCTCAGAGAGAGGAAGAAATAGATAAGTGTATAAAGAAAACTTGCAACAGAATGCCTGAACGCAGTAGGAAGATAACGAGGTGTCCTCAACAGTATTGTTGGGCTGATAAGAATTTTGTGCGTTCATGGACAGAAGACGGAAGTAAGAGAAGGACACAGTTCATAGAACTGATAAAGAAAACGGTAGAATTGTTGTGCCAGAAATTTTTAGTGAAGGGAGAGAAGATGAAGCGCAGAGAGTGCCATGAAGAAATGGTACGGGCGCTTAAGGAAACTAAATGGCACAATGTATGGTCTGATAGTAAATGCACAAGAGAAGGCATCGAAAGCTTGGAAATCGATTGGATAAAAGAAGAAAATACATGCGGTGAGAATGGAGAAAGTAAGGAACGGTGCAAAACCGGTTATGGAAGTAAGAAGCATGATGCTAAGGAAATATATTCCACAGATAGTTCTGTTATGAAGCTACTAGTCATCAGGAGGATGAGAAGAACTATCAGGAAGAATGAAAGATGTCTGAAGAGACATGAAGAAATAAAGGAGTGTATGAGATTATGGCCGGATTTGGGAATAAGGAGGTGACGAAGGAGGTGAAGGATGGAGTCCGAGGGGAAAAGGTGCCGAAGGAACACCGATGGGTGCGAGTAAGAGCACAGTCTAATATATAGTCAACGCAATGTCAAAAAAACCGCCTTACTTGTAGTAAGCGTATAGTAGAAACCAACGAACGAACGAACATTCGTGTGCGAAAGAAAACGTACATTGGAACATAATCTATTATATTATGTTATATTATTTATATATATATATATATATATATATATATTATATAATATAATAATAATATATATATATATAATTTTTTATATATTTTATTTTTTATATATATATATATATATATATATATATATATATATATATATATATATATATATATATATATATATATATATATATATTATATATATATATGTTATTTTTATTTATTTATTTTTTTTCTATAATATTAAAAAAAAATGTATTTTTTTAATTTTCATTGAGAAAACGTTGCTTTTAAAAAAGATAAATATAAAATAATAGGCCTCCCAATTACATATTTGTAACATTTGTTTATGGACGAAAATATCAATTATATCGAAGCCAGCCGATTTTCATGAAACTTATATGAAATGTTTGAAATGATCTGTGTGCAAAAAAAACGATATCGTAAAAAAAAACAAAAAAAAACGTAAAATGAGCCTGAAAAAAGTTATAAAGTCTCCAAATTTCATTTTCAAAGCCCATTTACCGTCAGATGCTTTTAAAAAAAAAAAAAAAAAAAAATTTTATAGGCAATTTTATAGCAATCCCTTATGTTAAATGAAGTCAAAATAAATTAATTCAATTTTTTACAAAATTTAGGGAGTTGTTTGGATAAATTCCTCAGGTAAAATGTTTTTTAGATTGTAACTCAAAATTATTGTCTTTAATTGTTGTGACTTTAAAATCGTGGCTTGGCAGGGAATTTAATAAAATTTTATGAATGATAAAGAACACGGCAAAAATGTTATGTATTTCTTACAATTAAAATTACTAAATTCCTGCTCAAAGTAGGTCCTAATGGGTCCTTTTCATGGAAATCAAGTCTAGTGCATGAGAAAAATGTCAACCAAAATTGTGCCGATATTTTTGAAACTTTATAAATTAAAAAAAAATATATGTTGAAAACATAAAAATCACAGTTTTAACATATTTAAACAAAAAATAAGTTTGAATTTGAAGATGATTCAATATATTTTCGCCATTGATAGGACAAGCTGCGTCATCTGACCCAATTCTGAAGCTTTTTTAAGCTCGAAAAAATATAATAGTATTAAATTATTAATAAAAATTAATAACTTTAGATTGGGCAAACAAAATTATTGCACAATTATTATATTTTATATCAAATTAACAAAAGAATTCGAAAAAAAAACACCGAAGGAGCTTTCAAAATAGGGTCCTAAAACTCCTAATAAAGGCTTTTGTTTACTAAATTTAGTTCAAAAAAATTCCGCATTATGACGTCATGTGTAAGGCATTTATGAATGGAAATTTTCAGTTTGCTTTGACTATAGTATTAGATTGTGGTAAGAGTGAGATGCCTGCGGTTAGAATTATGATAGGAATAATGGACGTGAGAAACGAAGCCGATTATTTTATTAAAAATAGGTCCAAGTATCCTCAGACCCGGCATGAGCACCTGACTACTCTCAAGGACATACTCCAGAGGATTCAAAAAGAAGAGCTCACTATTTTGCCGACAAAATGTGAATTCGCTTCGTCGAGCGTAGAGTTCTTAGGTCACTACATTGGCAATGGCAGTAAGGGATTACATGAAGATAATGGAATAAAAATCATGAAGACTGAGCCACCTAAGAATAAGAAGCAGGTGAGTTCATTCTTAGGGCTCACAGGTTACTACCAAGACTTCGTGAAGAATTATGCGAAACTCGCAGCGCCATTGACTGACCTGACGAAGAAGGGAGAGCCGACGAAAGTGAAATGGGAGTCTATACATCAGCAAGCCTTTGAAAAACTAAAGGAGGCATTAAGTTCGAAGCCGATCCTGAAAATGCCAGAGTTGGAGAAGACCTTTACGCTACAGGTGGACGCCTCAGACACTTCTCTAGGATTTGTCCTCCTACAGGAAGACGGAG
>JABUQX010050629.1:47500-50000 GCA_015478945.1 Trachelipus rathkii
GTGGTGTTTCCCTCAGGGTTTTGTCTTATCTCTACTTTATTCCTATCATTTTCATTAATGATCTTCTTCCTCCTGCACATCTAACTCTATCCACTCATTTGCCGATGACTTCGACCCTTCATTACTTCAACTCATTTCAATTATGCTCCTTCCTTTTACTTCTATGAATTGCCTCTCGGTCCCTTAATCTTTCCGATTACCATTTCTCGCTGATCTGGATAGAATTTTCCGGGTGGGGTCGTCTCAACCTTGTGAAATTTAATTCTTTAAAAACCCAACTTCTACAAATCTCCCTCTCTAAGACACCTTCTAATTTTCCTATCTCTTTCGACGGTTCTCTCGTCTCTCCTGTTGACAATATAAACATCCTTGGCCTTAACATAAAAACAAAAAATGTTCTTGGAAACCTCACATCACAATGGTTTGCTAGGGCGGCCTCAAAAGAAACTGGGAGTTCTGTTTAGACTGCGAGACTTTTTTTTCCTCTTCTCAGTTACTCCAGCTATACAAGGGTCTCATCCGCCCTTGTATGGAGTACTGCTCTCATATCTGGGGGGGTCAGGTTTCACCCGGCTTTTGGATAGGGTCGAGTAAAAGGAAAAAAGGCTTATAAACTATGTCCTTACTTTCTAGTTCACTTGACCCTCTTATCTTTGCGGCGGGCGATGTTGGTGCTTTAATCTCTTTTTCTATAGGTCCGTAAGCGGCAGGTTGCTCGAGGGAGCTTTCCACTCGCGTGCCCGCCTCCTTTAAGACGCCCTCGCACACAAGGGGTGCGTGCCGGACATGAGTTTTGTGTTGATATTACCAACTCCAGACTAGTTCGCTGCGGTGCCTCCTTCTTTTCTGCCACCTCGGTGTTTCTGTGAATTCTCTTGCCCATCTCTGTGTTTCCTGACTCAAATTTAATCTCTCACTTTAAAGCTTGGGTCTGTGTTCATCTTCGAAATCTGCATTAGTAGAGTTTTGGTTGATATTAGGACCGCGTTTACTATTACAAATCTCCTATTCTTTGCGCTTCTATCGTAATATTGTTTATACATATTCTGCGCCATTTCTAATTCTTTTGTGACTATCTTTAGCGTTTCTTCTAGTTTTTCCATCATTTGGAAAACATACTGATAGCTCTTTGTAACTTCGATCTGTTGACTTTCATTGACCCATAGTCCTTTCATAATTTGCATAGGACCCCGTACGGTCCTGTCATACAAAAGTTCAAATGGAACGAAACCGGTGCTTTCCTGCGGTATTTCACGGTATGCAAATAGTAACGGTTTTATCTATTTATTCCATTTTCCTGGTTGTTTGCTGAATAATCTCTTCAGGATCTTCTTAATCGTACCGTTAAAACGCTCCACAAGTCCATTGCAGATTGGATGATACCGACTCATGCACAACTGTTTAACACTCAACAGTTAGGAGACCTCTTTCATACATCTTGATACAAATTGGGTTAGTAAATCCGATAATATTTCGTTGGGGATTCCGAGCCTACTATATATATCCACCAAAGCTTCTGCTATGGTCTCTGTATTGATATTTTTTAGCGGTAATGCCTCCAGATATCTCGTAGCGTAGTCCACTAGCGTCAATATGTCTTATGTTCATTTTCTGAAGAAAGGTATGATCGGACCAACGAGGTCAGTGCGACTCTCTTGAACGAAGTTCCAATAAGTGGAACTTTCGTCAAAGGTGTTTTTTTTAACTTTTCTTTCGATATAGTCTTCTGACCTATATCACACGAATGGCAAAATCTTAATATATCTTCGTTCATTCCAGGCCAATAGAATTCATAAAGTACTTCATTGGTCGTTTTCTTAATTCCCAGATGACCCCCCCCCCATGATATTATCGTGTGCCGTTGATATAGTTTTTTCAAATTTTTTGGCACGACGATTTGTTTTTTCCTGTCTCCTTTTCTCGTTCCAAGCTATAAAGAATCCCTCGCTTTATATCGTAGTTGGATATTCTCTCTTCCTTGTTTTCCATTTCGCTTAATAATTTGCACCTATTTAAGGTTTCATCTTCTCGTTGGAGCTCGATAAATTTTTCTCGCGTCACTTTTATTGTCCAACATCGGCGTACTTTCGTGTGTAACGGACCTTTCATCTTGTTGGTTGACCGTTTCGATCGCGCAAGACATTGTTACTTGATCAACAGGCATCTCCGCGTTTCTCGCTCCTGGGATATTACCTTTTATCAAGTAGTAAATAGCATCATCTAAGGATAACGCTTCAACACGTCCCGTGTAATAAAGTTTGTCGACATCAATCTCGGCTACCGGTACATCTTTGAGCGTATTATCGATTAACAGCATTTGCTTTCTTTTTCCAGTAAGTTGATCCGCTGAGATAAATTTCCTTTTAACGATGACACTATCGCAACCTGTCTCTCACTACATTGCCAACAATTTCGTTAAAATTTTCATTTACTATGGGCATCGTTTCTTTTTGAAAATTCGCCCTTCCGTTTCTACTCCTCAGGCATGCGCTCATGATAG
>JABUQX010050629.1:80000-85000 GCA_015478945.1 Trachelipus rathkii
TGCTGTCAGACGTACAAAGATGGCCAACGTGTAAAAATTTGTGGACTATAAATTTTGCCATTCCACTGAAACTCCACAATTTTTTTTGGTAGTCCTCTAACTGCGGAATGATATAGGCAAATAAAGTGAGATAAAAAAAAGTAATAATAATAATAATAAATAGGTTTCATGTACTATAATTCTCTCGTTCCCCCAAATTTTCGCGTTCCCCAGTCATGAGTCCCCCAATATTTTCTTTTCAATGTTAATGCGAACATACGCGCGCGAGCACACACACACACATCACACACACACAAACTCTATGATAGATAGATGTTCTAGAGGCGAAATTAAATTTTTTTTGGTGACCTGACCTAACCTATATGCAATTTTAATTTTTTAATTTTAATATAATTTTAATTATTTAATTTTTAATTTTTGCCATTATTTTAAAGTTCCCCCTAAAGTATTGAAAAGAAATAAAGAAAACGTTTATTTTTGATGGGTATCTTGTTTAAATTAAATTTGGAAACGTACGATTATAACTTATTTTTTGGAGTTATTTATTAAAATTAATAATTATTAATTTTTTTTTTAGTTCTTGCATTACAATGTACGCTGAATTCAAAAATGTATTCAGTTTTTATGTAGATATAGTGTTTTTTTTTTTAGATACAGGGGGCACCTAATCTGGAGACTGGCCATATATATATATATATATATATATATATATATATATATAATATATATATATATATATATATATATATATATATATATATATATATATATATATATATATATAAGATTATAATATATATATATATATATATATAATCCCGGTATAGCGTCGGGCGAGCGTGGGCCACTTTAGGTATAACTTCGTCTCCCCACTTTCCCCTAATACACTTTTTGGAATTTTTTTTTTCTTGAAAATCAAGGCCCTATAGTAGGTCATAAGCACAAAAAAATAATAATGTAATTCTAATAATCATAGTTTTATTAAAGTTTAAATAAAGCTCATTTAGACTCACCTTGAAAGGGTGAATCGGACCACCATTGTGGGGTGAATTATGCCATCTTTTTAAATTCCTCTTTTATGTATAAATTCAATTTTATATTTTAATTTTTACTTAATATAGTAATTGTTTATTATATTAAAATTAGTAAAAAGTAATTAAAATTTCAATAATGATAAATAAAATAAGAATAAAAATGTGGTGACCCAATTCACCCCATTCGTGGGACAAATTTTGACACTTTTTTTGAATTTATATTTTCCATATAAATTTCATTTTTTATTTTAATTTTTACTTAATATAAGTAACTGTTTTTTATATTTAGATTAGCTATACGTAATAAAAATGTCAATAATAATAAGCTACATAAAATAAAAATAGCAATAGTTGCCTAATTCACCCCATCATCATTTTTTATAAGTGTGGGATGTGAATCGGGCCAAGTTAGGCCCAGCGAATTAACCACTATGCACTGTTTGGAACAAAAATTTACTTTGCCAGTTTAAAGCTAACATACTCAACTGTATACACTGAAAAAATAATTAAAATCTGTCCATAACTTTTCATTTTATAACAAAGTTAAAATAACTCACATTTTTCAAAAGTGAAATTCTATTTAAGGATATTTTATAGACTAATATATTATATTTTTTAAAAATATAAAAACTCTCTAGAATTAAAGATAATCTAAATAAAACTTGTAGTACTACCGCGTGGCTATTTAATGAGCAAAAAAAATTAATTTTTTTATTTACAGTCACCCCGCCCGACGCTATATAACAGACTGCCGGATATCCGGTATCCGGTTTTAACTTCCAGCCGGATATCCGGTATCCGGCTATCCGGCTAATTCACTATCCGGCCCATCCCTAATATATATAATATATATATATATATAATATATATATATATATATATATATATATATATATATATATACATATATATCAAATTCACATATAATATATATATATATATATATATATAATATAATATATATATATATATATATATATATATATATATATATATATATATATATATATATATATATATATATATATATATATATATATATATATATATATATATATATATGATATATTTTATATATGTATATTTCTCTTACAAGGGATGAAAGATCATATATAAATATCATATAAATATATCCCTTATATATATATATATATATATATATAATATATATATATATATATATATATATATATATATATATATATATATATATATATATATATATAATCTAATTTTATATAATATATGTATTTTATTATGTATATATATATATAAATTTATTATAAATTAAAGTATTTATATATATTATTTATTTATATATATATATATAAATTTGTATATATTTAATATATATTATATAATATATATTATATATATATATATCTTGTGAAGTGTGACGTGGTTTTTAAAAGTGCTCCTTGTTGAAAGTTTATCTTTATTTTATTTATCGTTATTATTATGTTGTGCTGTGTTTAGTGAAAGTGTATGTGTATTTTATCAAATATTTTGTTTTAATTGAAAGCTTTATTAAATTTTATCTAGTAATTATCATCATTCATTCGTTTCGGCAAGGTCTGCGATTGGCGACTTAAAAGATAAGTTTTAGGTTTAAATTTTTTTAATTTTTATTTTTATTTTAGGTTTTAACAAATTTTAATATTGCCTACCCGAATTTGGTATAGTTTTATAGGTTTAAGTTTTATTTTTTCATTGTATAGTAGTTGATTTTTAATTAATTTTAGTACTTAAATTTTTGTGTTAAATTTTTTTTTTTTTATTCCGTTTTCTCCTTTTGTTCTTGTTTGTTTTTATTTGTGCGTGTGTGTGTGTCGAGTGTGTGTGTGTGTGTGTGTGTGTGTGTGTGTGTGTGTGTGTGTGTGTGTGTGTGTTTAACTCGTTTAACGTATCTAACTATAACTTATTTCATAAATTTCCGCCTGGTGGAGTGTGTGTCTATGTAAACATTAAACACTCCTGTAACACGTCCTCGTAAATCTCGAATCTCCTAACGTCGATGTTCTGTGGTCAAAATCTTTTCTTCCTCGTACTACAAATAAAATCTTGTGTTCTGCTACTGTTCTCCTAAAAGAACAGATTTTCACGCCTTCTATTGAATATCTTACTACTTCTCACGAAACTGTTATATCTTCTCATCCAAATACTGAGGTACCTTTTTAGTGGATTTCAATGTACACAAAACTGAGTGTTGGGGTCCTCGGCATACTGATTTAGGTGGGGAGGAGGCCGAATCTTTCAGCATCTCAACGATCTAGAGCAACTACTCAAAGAACCTACACACATTCCGATCGTCCCACCAATTCTTGAACACACTTGAACTATGTTTCACCACAAGTCCTTCTCTCTATAAATACACCTTTTCGCTCCTTTTGGTAAATTCTGACAACAACCTTTATCCTTAATTTCAAATACTTTCTCTCACAACAACTCCATCTGCCCTTGCGTTTTTTCTGGCAACTTTGATCGGGCTGATTGGGGGGCCTAGCGTCGCTTCTACGCTAACTATAATTTGAATGACTGCTTTGACTCTGATGACGCTTCGGCTTCTGCCACTAAGGTGGGAGCTGTAAGCGTTGACGGGATGGGCAGGTTCATTCCTTCTTCGACCAAATTTCTCTCCTCATAAGCCATGGTTCGTCGTGCTTGTTCTCTGTCCATTCAGGCTAGAGAAGCGCGTATTGGGAGTGGAAAAATTCTCGTTCTCCTATGCAGCTCTCGCTAATTTTCATCCAGCTAGAAATCGTTGCAGGGATACGTTTCGACGAGCAAAGCGGGCTTCATCAAACGAAAGTGCGCTAACCTTCTTGGTTCTCCTACTGACAATTCTTTCTGGCCTCTTGCCAAAAACATCGCTAAAACTTCTGTAAATCATCCTTTCCTCCTCTTATTCGATCTGATGGCTCTGTTGCTAACTCCCCAACTGAAAAGGCCAATCTCTTCGGCCTCATATTTTCCTCTAACGTCAACCTTGGACCGTTTCTGGCATGTCCTCCCCTCCTCCTTCTCATCTCAGGTGTCCTATTTCTTTGCCTGTGATAACATTTGATAGGGTGCATGGGCTCCTGAGATCTATGAACGTTAGGAAGGCGGGTGGCCCGGATGGCATTCCTCCCCGAGTTTGAGAAAGTGTGCTTCCGTGCTGACCCGCCCCTCGTTCAACTAATTATTCTATATGTCTCATACTAGCACTTTACCTCAGTTTTGGAAGCACGCACATGTCCAAAATATTTCGAAAAAAGGAAGCTGGCTCTGATCCCTCTAACTAATCGCACTAATAGCTTCACTTGTATTCTATCTAAGATCTTTGAATCCCTCTTAGCTCTCACTTCTTAGACCATCTGGAAATCTCATTCTCCTTCTTTCCGATCACGAATACGGCTTTGGCGTTTCAAGGTCTACTGGCGGATATACTTTCCATGTAACCGATTTATTGGTTTTTCCGCTCTTAAGGAACTGACGAAGAGACTTGTCGTTGTGGCGCTTGACATACCCAAAGCATTTGACCGGGTATGTCACGCGTCACTACTCCTCCAAGCTCCCCTCCCTTGGGTTTTCCTCCTTCTCTTGCGTTACTTATGTCCTAGCTTTTCTTTCAAGTCGTCTCAATATCGCTGTGGTTGATGAAGGCGACTTCTTCTTCTTTTTCTGTCAATAACAGTGTTCCTCAGGGTCGGTCTTTTCTCCTACTTTAATTCTTACTTTTTCAATGAAATGATCTTTCACCGCACCAATTAACGCTATCCACTCAATATGCCGATGACTCGACCCTTCACTCTTCAACTCATTTCAATTCTGCTCCTTCTTTTAATTCTAGAATTGCCTCTCGTCTTACATCTTCCGATTCTATTCTCGCTGAATCTGGATAGAATTTCCGATAGGGTCGTCTCAAAACCTTGTGGAAATTGCTATTCTTAAAATACTCACTTTTACCAAATGCTCCCTCTCTAA
>JABUQX010050629.1:90000-95000 GCA_015478945.1 Trachelipus rathkii
AATGTCCTTGAAGGGTCATCCATGTGGCATGGTGAGAATGGTTTTAAGGCACAAGTGTATTTAACAAGCGGATCCACAGATTGTATAAGGAAGGTAACATTGGTGCCTTTATATACAGTAGAAGAGACATTAATTACAGAGTATGACTGGGGTAGCAGTTAAAGTGGAATGGAGGTCCAAACAAATCAAACCAAGGAGTCATGATGGATGGTACCTTACAAATCCAGAAGAATTGTTACTTGAGAGTGTGGAGAGTAATAAATAGGGCTACAACAAACGATTCAAAATATTACCAGGTCTGATGAAGTGGGTAGAGAAAGGAGGTACGGTACTGGTAAACAAATTGGCACCTGGCTAGTTGAGACTAGGTAGAGGTGAGCAAGTAGGTACAGCGCATTTAGTAGTGGATGAGGACAGGTTAAGAAGTTGCGATACTAGTGTTTGTACAGTAAACACAACAATGCAAGAATAATCAGGTCAACTTAAGATTGAAGAAGAGTGGACAAAAAAAATTGAAGAAGGAAATAAAATTCATGGAGGAATTATCCCCAAGACAGATTGAGAGAATAATAGAAGTATTATGGAGGCAACGGATGGCATTCAGCAGGAGCGAAGCAGGTGTCAGCGAAACATCGATGACACCTTATAAAATTAAGCTACACGACTATACACTTACATAACAACGGGCAGGAGGTTTGACCAAAAGACAAATGAGGAGATCGAACACCAAGTAAAAGAGTTTTGCTTAAGGGACATCGTGGAGCCATGTGCAGCGAAATGGAGTTCACCAGTGGTATCAATAAGGAAGAAGGATGGGACACTCAGATTATGTGTGGACTATAGAAGTATAAATAAAGTGACAGAGACAGATCGGTTTCCCATAGCAAATATTACGGAGACTATTTTTGAGTGTTATGGAGTCCACTTTTCCACCAGTTTGGATTTGGTCAAAGGTTACTACCAGATGAACTTGGAAGATGGTAGTAGAGATTTCACGTCATTCTCAACAGTCAATGGACAGTACCGTTTCAAAAGGTTAAGCTTTGGCTTAAAGAACGACCTGCAGCGTTTCAACGGGAAATACAGAGAACACTTACTGGGTTTAGTAAAGATAAGGTGATGGTGTACATTGATAATGTACTATTGATTTCGAAAGGGTTTGAGGAGCATCTGGTGTTAATAGGGCAGGTACAACACCGGTTTTCCGAAAACAGCGTAAAAGTTAAAATTAGGAAGTGTAGTTGGGTGAAGAAAGAGGTACAGTTTTTGGGTCATATTATTAGCAGAACGGGAATCAGTAAACTTCCTGAGTTTATGGCCTAAATTGATAGATTGGAGAAACCAAAAAATGTTGAAGAGTTGCGGAGGTATTTAGGAATGATAAATTTTCAAAGGAAGCTAAACAGGAATTGTTCAGAGGTAGCGACACCTCTTAGTGCACTTACTGGAGGTAATCGGAAGGATCCGATTGAATGGACAGAGGAGGAGACAAGGGCATTCCTGGAGCTAAAGGAAATAATGAATCAGTCAGAGGAAGTGGCTTTCCCAGATTTTTCACCAATGGCAAAACAATTGGAATTGTTTGTGGATGCAAGCGGATTCGGTATGGGAGTTGGTTTGTGTCAGGAGCAACGGGGTGAGAGAAGGGTCATCACTATCAATTCTGACTCCTTCAACGCTTATGAGAGGAAAGCCTCAACGATTAAAAGAGAGCTGCTGGCAATAAGGTGGGGAATTAAGAGTTTCAGACCGTTCTTGTTGGGACAATATTTCATCCTGTATATGGATCATCGGCCACTGGTCTACTTACACACTATGAAGCTGGTCGATACTAAGCTGGCACGGGTTCTGGATGATTTGACCGAGTATAGTTTTGAGGTGCGGTATTATCCAAGGAAAGAGAACATCTTTGCAGATACGTGGTCTAGGTGTCATAGGAGTGAGATTGAGGACGAGGAACCAGCTAATCCGTGTGCCCTTCCAGGAGGTTTGACTATAATGAAATTGGTTCCGGGTGGAGCAGATTCCTTATTTACCAGTTTAAAGGCTGTCTTGGAGAATGCTCAGTTACAGGTCATTGTAAAAAATCATAAAGCTTTAAGAGAGACATTGATAGATACGTTAATAGAAGACTGGAAGTTGTATGGGGTAGAAAAGAAACAGAAGTCTCTAAAGTGCTTGAGGGAATTGAGGTTGTCTGGTAGTTAGCCGGTTCCAGAAGTTTTGCTGGTGGCGAGCGACAAATTTGGAGTAAAGATCTGGTTACACCACAGTACGTGTTGCTCAGTGGTATACATTGGTCCGAAGGTAAGGAAAACTTAAAAATTAAAAAGCGTCCACATAAAAGTGCTTTGCAGTGGACACTTCAATCCTTTGAGGAATGACGAAATATTCGATGGCAGCAGTAAGAACATTATAGTTGATGAGCTTCCACCTCAAAAGGATTCACAGAAGGAAGAAGAGGAAGTAGATGATTCTTAGGATGAGACAAGTGAGGACCCTGAAAGCAACCTAGTATAGCTTGTTTCCGGTGAAGGTTTGAATTTATATTTGATGATGCGAGAAAGGAATCATGTGTCACGGTTGATCTGCAATCATGTTTTAAGAGGGGTGGCATGGCAAGAGGTCTGCATTGGTGAGGTACGCAATTGGGCGTTTTTGGATATGGGATCTGTGATAAGTCTGATTCAAGAAGATGTGGTTAATGATTTGGAGCAGTTCGGGCTTATTTTAAGGAAATGGACATTGAATGTAACACTTAACGGGGTCACTGCAAGTATTGTGGAAAATAATACGACTGTAGAGATCAGGATTAATACTTTATATCGACAGGTGGTACTTCCATTAGTGGTGGTGCAGAATGAGTTCATTCCGGCGTGTTTGCTGTTAGGTTTAATTATTTAGTAAAAACAGAGGCAGTACTGGGTTTTGGTGAAGGCATAATTTGTCATGGAGATGATGCGCGCAACATGAGTAATACATTTCTGACTACAGTTGGAGTTTACAACATAATGGTACAAGATGCAGATGTAAGTGACAATATAATATCGGCCCACGACATTATCAGGCTTCAAGAAAGATCGGAGGTAATAAGGACATTAAGGCAAAAGGTCAAGAAAGATCGGAGGTAATAAGGACATTAAGGCAAAAGGTAAAAAAAGAAAGCAGTTAATAGCAAAAGGTGATGCACTACTTAAGGAATTTTACCGGAATCGGGACGATTTCCTGATGAATGGGTTGATTTTGGTGAAGAGGATTGGAACAAAATGTATCAGTGCGGTAATTGGGTTCCAACAGTTGGTTAGTGTGTGTGTGTGTGTGTGTGTGTGTGTGTGTGTGTGTGTGTGTGTGTGTGTGTGTGTGTGTGTGTGTGTGTGTGTGTGTGTGTGTGTGTGTGGTAACTCATAGAAACTTGGCCCACACTGGAAGGGACAAGCTAATGGAATTAGTGTCCAAATATCTGTGTCACCCAAGGATGTCATCAGTGGTACAGAAGTTTGTAGGACGTGTCCAGAGTGTCAACTGAACAAGGTTTATCACCAGATGGTGTTCCCACCTATGTGGAAAATAGAGGTTAGGAATCCCTTTGAGTTGGTAGCAGTGGGTGTAATGGCGATGCCCAAAACAAGAATAAGAAATGTGGCTTCTCTGTTCGCTGTAGACCATTGCAGTTAGTTGGCTGCGGTGAAGCCGTTGAGAGATAAATCGGCAAGGAGTGTGGCCGACGCTTTCGAATATCAGATGTTGTCATCTTTTATACCCCCACCTTACAAGATATTAATGGATAACCGAGTGAAATTTAGGTGTGGTAGATTTGAGGAGATTCTCCAAGACTATGGAATTGAACACATCTGCAGTAGTACGTATGCATAAACCAGCAAGTAATGAGGCTGTGGAACGAGTCAACCGGACCTTCGCAGAATTCTTAAGGAGTATTATGGAAAAGGGCATAGATTGGGATGCTTCTCTACCAAGGGCGGTGATTTCTTTTAACAATACTAAACATGCAGTGCTTGGAATGTCCCCGGTGGAAAAACTGATGGTGGAGAAGAATGAAAAGGGTAAAGTGTTTTTCATCCTGAGGGATCAGCAGGAAAAATAACTGGAAGAACACCCTAATTGGTTACCGTATGCGGTAGGAGTAAGGGTCAAGAGGAAAATTGTTACAGTGGATAGGAGTCTAGACAGGAAAATGAGTAAGAAGTATGAGGGTCCTTTTGTGATAAGTTAGGTAATTTCAGGAAGTATGTCTTAGGACCTTAAGGGCAAGACAAAAACGACAAGAGTACACTACTCCCATTTGAAGGTTTATGCAGATCCCTCGGTGTACCTAAAACGATATTTCCAATGTGAAGAGGTGGATTAGGATGCAAAAAGACATCAGGTGGAAATAAAAGAAGAAAAGGTACCGGAAACGACAGTAACATATGTACCACGGTGCAGGCATGTACCATCAGAGCCTAAAACATCAAAAAAGCGATGGTCAAAAATTCAAGAAGCGTGGAGATTAGTAAAACAGATGGCGGTGAGGAAAGCGGATAAAAAGAAGAGTGTGGAGGTGCAGACATGAGAATTTGTGGGTGAAACTAAAGGTACCAAGAAAGAAGACTCCAGTACGGTGCTATCAAAAATCTACGCGAGTTAAGAGATTGACTGGTTTGATGGGGAGGAGGCGGATAGTGGTTGCGGGTGCGGATGTCCTGCTGATGTCACATACATCTCTAATATAATATATATATATATATATATATATATATAAATTATATATATATATATATATATATATATATATATATATATATATATTATATATATGTATATATATATTCTATATCTTCTATATATTCCTATATATAATAAAATATATATATACAGATTATATTATATAAATTATTAAAAATTAATATACTATTAATATATATATTAATTATATAATATATATATATATATATAATATATATATATATATATATAATATATAGGAAGAAAGAAAAAAGTAA
>JABUQX010050629.1:97500-107500 GCA_015478945.1 Trachelipus rathkii
ATGCTCTGAGAGGCAGTGCTCGCGGTCTACACGCGCTATCAACAATATCCACCCATAGAGCATCATTGCGTACCGGCGCGAGGACCCGTATTCGGACCTGCTATATCTATGGTTTAAGATCTAATCGGACAATTGTATACAGGGGTTCAGTCACACCTTCTTCTAGCCCAGGTGGAGTACCACTCAGAATTCATGCCTCACATAACTCACTATAAACAACGGGGTATCAGCCGGTAATTTGCCCATCGCTGTGATCTCTATCGCTAGTACTGATGCACCTTGATATTCACGACCTACTATGCAAATGCATCAAACCATAGACTAAACTCCTTACACCAAATTCGTATAAAGAAATACAAGAGAGGAGAGAGATCTGTATACAAGCCAATGAAACCAAATGAAACTCACACGCGAAAGAATATCGGTAATACACACTCCCCAAGCAACAGCCATAGAAGCCACACGCACATAAAATGTAAAAAGAAAATGAAGAAAATAAAAGATAAAACGTACCTATGAAATCACAACACCAAAATAACTGCAAAATGAAACATAAAGAAATAAAGATAAAGATATGAATAAAAGAAAATAAAAAGAATAAAAAGTAACAACACACTGTATCTATGGAAAATATGAAAGAATAAAACAAGAAAAAAGATATCACAAAGACATTACAGTAAATCTATCTGCCATAATATGAACAAGAAAACGCTTACGCTCTACAGAGAAATGTGGCGCAAAACTCGAGTTTTCCTTTATTTGAAACAAAAGACAGACGACAAAAAAAAAAAAGAAAAGAAAAAAAGAAAGAACTACACATGCCGTACTTTCAAACAGACTGCTATAACCTACATTTCACTTTATCAATTCTTCACTCATCTCTATCTCTCATATATATCTATCATCCCTCTAAAGCAATTATGTCACATTGTTAATTTTACATTGAATCTGAAACACACGAGTTGTAACTTATTTAAACTATAATACTTCTTATTCCCAGACCCATAAGTCTCACTCCATACAAATAATTTAATCATAACAACAAGGATTGAATCTAAAGCACAATATGACAGACTCCGCTCGAAATATGTGAGAGGCAACCACATGAGACAAAGTTTATTTCATATACTCATAATTATATTATAACGTAAAAATAGGTTCCTTTGAGAATATAAAATGTAGGAATAGAATATGGTATACGTATATATATCGGTCAAAGTTTATATAAAATAATAGAACGAATCAATATATATCATTAGAAAATACAATTTCATTAAAAATAAGTAAATTGAGTCTTATCTATATTAACACACACTAAATGCTAACTTAAAAAATTTAGTGTGAAGCGACTAATTTCTTTACATTCCATAATTAGTTACATGCTTATGTTCTCTACCTTATTAGTTACCATAACAATACGCCCCCTCATTTGAATCCTGAACAAAATCAAAGTAAAAATACTTGATATACGATCAAAATAATACACACTTAATCTTATCCTTAATATATCCAAAATTAAGTTACTGAGCTATATATATACTATATATATATATATACCATGACTACTATATCATAATATTACGATCCGATGATATAACAATAAATACTCTATGTTGATTATATTATTTATCTCCCTGTATAACCACTCACTATATACTATCACTTATTTGAGTAGTAGCATACTCACTCGCTCTACCATTATGGTATTCACCCAGACCACATCTCCAACATTAAACACTTCTTCTACCAAAACTTCCGGCTGACTGCAGATCTCTTCAGGATGCCTCCATTTGTATTTATATTTAACTTTCCAAGGGCAGGATTCTTCATTCACCCCCTCCCTTGGCATAAAATTGTACCAAAATAGACTTTCCCTAATACCTATTCCTGATCTCGCCTACCTATTCCTGATCTCGCAGCTATTCTTTTCACAGTCCTATGGTTTCTCTCCACAATTCCATTACAATTCCCTCTAAAAGCCGCTCTGAAATTTAACCTCACTCCCCATTTTTCACACACATTTCCCTCACGTCCAAGGACCTGAAAGAAGCCACTTTATCAATCAAGAATTCTTCAGACAAACCATGTTCTTGAAACACCTCCTCTAACTTCCTCGAAAGCAAACCATGTTCTAAAAACACCTCCTCTAACTTCCTCGAGATCTCTTTCCCTCCCTCGTTATTAAGAAACTTCCATATCGCAAATCTACTTGGACCACAGTCAACACACGACAAATACCTTTCCCTCCCAAAGTGGGTCACGTCAGCCGCCAACCTTTTTCAAGTTTGATCAACAGAAAGCTCTCCGCCCAAACATCTTCCAGGATTTGGATCTTCGACTGACACTGTCACACTTTACACAACTTTTTACACATTCCGCCACCTCCTCTCTTCTCACTCCTGAATCAAGCTTTTTGACGGCATCCAAAGTTTTGTCTACCCCACATTGGTTTTTGTCAGGCAACCTCTTCAAATCCATCGCCGACATTCCACAAACCTCTTCTTCGCACATTATCCCAATTATCTTCTATTTGAGCCTAATTTATCCGATTAATTCATTGTTAAACGTATATATATTAGGTTATGATACTTGTTTTCTCCGAAGGTGAGAGTACTATACCATTATATCCTTTAAACTTAATCCAAATTTCCATATCATCAAAGTCAAGCGAGATAATTCCCTAAGACGATCCTTTATCAACACACACCTATCTCCGCTAAGTCCTTTTTGATTTCACTCTACATTCTCATTGATGAATATAACATATAGAGAGTCCACTCCAGCAATACACAACCTGTATCATTGGAATCACTACTATTTATTGTATTAATTTCTCATTATTAAATCCCCACTTCTCAAAAACAAAGATTTATATATTCCTTTTCACACAAACGGTCATCTAGTTTCATGCTTAACGTTTATATATGACCGCATAATCTCGATCTTATATCTTTATCTCTAATACACAACTAGTAAGATATTACTTGCTATAACAATTTCTCTTATCACTCTCTAATCTTCCTAACCAGCCTAACTCATATATAGCAATGCTGAGTACATTGAAATATCGCCACCCTAAAACAACCCATTTCTATCACACTATTCTCTCAACAATACCTAGACTACCTAACTTCACACTATGGATATCATCTTTCTTATCAAGCTTACCAAGACTTCTACACAAGAACTTCTACTTACATAGCTATTGTTTTACTAATGTCCTTATTCATTTCCACCTGCTTCCTTCAGCAATTCTCTTTAAATAGCTACACACAACCCTTAACCATCCCGCCACCGGATAATGCTAGCTACACACAACCCTCAACCATCCCGCCACCGGATAATGCCCAATTAATTTTCCACAAATCGAAAATAATTCTTTTCTTGATATCTCCTCATTCTTAATGATCGGGATCGTATTCCCTCTCGAAAACCTAATCAATCCTTCGGCATGTCTTGCAATCTTGAGTCCTAATACCTTTTCTCCAACCACATTTTCTGGATCCTTCGTGACGAGCCCAAAATTCAATAGATGCTTCCTCACCTTTTCAACAGATATTTTTCCACAATCCACCAGAATATCATCAATATATGAATCGGTCGCCCTTCCAATTCCCTCGTCAATTTCTCGAACTATTCTCAAAATTTTTGGTCATTTACATACTCTATATAGAGAGGCTGACCACTGGTACATAATATATTACTTCACAAAATACATCTATAATCACTTGATAAAGATCAAAAATAACTCTCCCTTTATTAATATCTATAACACTATTTGTGTTTCCACAAACTTTCTATCGATCCTAATTTGAGATAAGCGGACTTTAGATCAAGCATTGTCTTTCCATCTCTAACTCTTCTCCATTTCCTAATTGATTCTTCACAAACCGAAGTTTCATCCCCAGTATGACACATTACAAATTTATTTAATTCTCTGAAATCCAACACCGGTCTCACCTTGTCCTTGTTCTCCTGCACAACTGCCATCAAAGGAATCACCCCTCTCTCCTCTCCCTTCCATGGCACAAGAATTCCTTCTTCTATCCATTTTTCAATTTCCTCATCAAATTTAATTCTAGTTGTTTCACTCATAGATCTTCCGTAGACTCCCACCTTATTTTGAAGCACCGGCTCTTCTCCCTTCCATTTCCATTTTACCGTCCAAAACTTTCCGTTGAACTCTCCTGAGAAATCGCAATCGTCAACCCTCAAATTCTCACCTTCTCTTGGCTTAGTAACAACACTTTTATTTTCTCCTTTTGAACTTCCAAAATGAGCTCCCTCCTTGTCAATGAAAACTCTCCCGAATTCTATAATTACATCCAATCCTAATATTATGTTTACTCCTGACATAATATTTTTCATCACTACAACCTCGAAAGATTTTTCTATTCCATCTATTTCGATAGTCACTGTTGTATTTCCCTCACTTTCGACCCTTCTTCCATCAAATGCAACAATATTCTCTGAGCGTCCATCTCCTCTCACTAAGCCCGAGCTTACTATCGACCTAGTGCATCCAGAATCCACACCTCCAGTTACTTCTTTTCCATTTAACCTTATTTTCTTTAAGGGAATTCCGGACTTTGAACTCAGAGGGCTGATTCCGGCGTAACAACCCCCTCCGATTCGTTTCCCAAAGTCCTTAAAGTGCATTCCCTTGCGAAATGTCCCTTGCCTCCGCATTGATAGCATATTAGATTTGTTAAATTTGATTTTACGCCCAACCTACAATTTCTTTGTAAATGAGGTCCTCCACACCGATAACACTTCATTGACCTTCTCAGTAAATCGTTTTCATCTTCATTCCATCTAGATCTTCCTGCGACAGCTCCGATATTGACCGACTCATTGGACGTTGCCATGGCTCTCACCCTGCACAAGATTTCTTCTATGTTACAACTCTCCACGTTGACCATTCCCCTGATTTCCCTTGAAAAACTTTCCGGTAATCCATTCACTAAAGCTCTCTTTATAATTACTTCTCCGGTTAGCCCAGCGCTTCTTGTCAGTCTCCTCAAATCTGTCACATACACATCTATTGGTTCTCCTTTCCACTTCTTCTCACAGAGTTTTCTGAAGGCTACAAAAGGATCCTCTCCAAAGACCTTTCTTAATTTATTTTTTATTTCTTCTGTAGAGCTCTTTTGTTCTTCGGGCATTTCAAGGAAAACCGCCAAAGCCTCTCCCTCCAAGAGCATAGGTAAAATAAATTCTTCATTCTTTATTTTCTGGGTCTTCACCACCATTTCGAACTTCAGGAGCCATGCTTCTATGTCTGATTCTCCGTTAAATGGTTTTACCACATCAATAATCTTTAAACCGCTATAAGCCATGGCTCTGCTGATTCTTTCTATATGCCCGGATAGCTTGTAGGAATAGAAAATGTACGTCGGTCAAAAGTTTATTAAAAAAGACGATCAATCATGAAATACAATTCTTAAAATAGTAAATTGTCTTATCTATATTACAATGCAATTACAAATGCTAACTAAATTGTGGAGCGCAATTTCTTCATTCCAAATGTACTGCTTATGTCAATAGTACCACAAAAATTATCGTAGTAAAGTGTAATAGTTTACCGATCCTAAAGCGGTAAATCAGTAAATCAAACCACCCGTCCCCTCCCCTCCCCTCAATCCATGATATTGTAAGGACCCAACCCAAAGGGCTGTGCCCTTATGTAACCGCTTACACACCCCTTCGGGGTACCCCGAGATGGGTCTTCATGCATCTCTCTGGGGGTGATCTCCACGTAGTGCTTACAGTTCTGCCAAATCGCCTCTGTATGATGCGTTGTTGCCAAACCTATCAGTTTGTCTATAGTAAAGCTTGAGATTGTTATACTTTGTTAATGTCTACAGTTTATTCACGCTTAATGTATGCCAGGTATGCTGTGGTACTATATGTTTTTAGTTCAGGAAATATTATGTTAGCGTTTATTCGTTGATCTGTATGATCGATAGGTTATTTTATGATGTTTGACAATGAATTTTGCTGATGTCTACGCTTATTCATAGTTCAAAATGATGTTATATTTGATATGCATGACACTTTGATGAATGTAGTATCAATTCATAGTTCAAGATGCTGGTATCTTTGAAAGTTTGGACACTTTGTTAAGGAATTTTGTTAGATAATGCTGCTTTATCTGCCGATGTTATGATTGAAAAGCCAGTATAGGTTGAGTTTTGCTGTATGATGAGGGATAGGTTGAGAACTTATTCATAGGTCCAAATGTTAATGTCTTATTCGTAGATCCAAATGTTAGTATCTATTGTAGGTTTTCACTCATTGTAAGTGTTAGATATGTTAGGCTATGTTTAATTTCTGTTACGTTTTTGTTAAATATTACTATGACAATGTGAAATTAAAACTGGTTTGTTAGATAAATGATAAATTTCGTAAGATATTACAGTGTTAACTGACGATGATGTGTTAGAAACGTAACCATAGGGTAAGTTTGTGCTGGGTAATGTTAGGTTTGCTCGAGAATTTTGAAAATGTCTACGTTTGTTCATGGTTCAAAATGATGTTATATTCGATATGAGTGACACTTTGATGGAGGTAGTGTCAGTTCATAGTTCATGATGCTGATATCTTTGGTAGATTGGTCACTTTGTTAAGGGTTTTTGTTAGATAATACTGCATTATCTGTTGCTGATATGTTTGGAAGTGGGGATACATTTGAGTTTTGTATGTCCTTTTAGCTACTTTACCTTTGATAGTGGGGATTTTGTGAATGTTTAGTAAGATTATTCCTCAACGCGAGGTATGTAGTTTTGTCGTTGTACATTATATTCTTAGTTCAGGTTATGATATGTTAGCTTTTTTGATGGGAAAACTTTGTTACCTTAACATATATTCGCTGGTCTGTATGATAAATAGGTAAGGTTATGATAACTGTTTGTTTATTATTACTATGTTAGGTAAAAAATTACCAATTGATATTTTAACAGCAAAATACGGTTTGAAAATGTGAACAGGTTACCGTTCTGTAATGCATGTTAGTTACTTTACTGCTGTTAAGTATGGATCTTTGTTAATGTTGACTGTTTATCGAAACGTAAGGTATGTTAGGTTTATCAATTGTACGTTATATTCCTTAGTTAAGGTTATGATAATGTTAGCTTTATTGATGGTAAAACTTGTTATTTTATCGTATATAGCGTTGTCAGTGTATAAAGAACTTATTTTTATGTTATCTTTATCCAAAATGATACTTGAGAATATAACTTGAATCGATAGATCAATAATTTCATGGAATGGGTGGGTTGGAGAGAGGAGTTAAAAGGACGAATGGTTTGATTTACTGATTTATTTATTTACAGCTTTAAATCAGTAAACTATTACACTTTTTTATATAATATTTTATTCAAAGAATTTGTTTTTTTATGTTATGTTGGATAAAAACTTTGTTATTTTTTGTTTATTTTTGAATAAACTTTGTTATGTTTGCTAATATTCGGTTGGGATAATGATATTTAGGTATGGTTTATGATGAATTTTTGTTAAGCATTTAGTAATGTTTAATTTAAAAAAAACTGTTACGTTAGTTTTATATTCGCTGTCAGTATGATAATTAGACATGGGTTATGCTAAAATGGTTTGATAAATATGAAATGTAATGTAAAATTAACATTGATATGTTTAGAGATATGCTTGAAAAAGTTGTGAATAGGTTTTACGCTTTGTAACGCCTGTGAATAGGATACTTTACTGATGTTGAGCCATGGAACTTGTTAATGTTTATTAGTTTATTCGAGCGTAAGCTGTGCTAGGTTTTGTCGTTGTTCATTATATTCTTAGTTCTGGTAATGCTATGTTAGCTTTATTAATGTGAAACAATGTTACGTTAGGCATATATTCGTTGGTTAATATATAAAGAACTTTTTTCTGTGTTATGTTTATCTGAAATGATACTCGAAATGTGACCTGAATCATTAGATCACAAAATCATGGAAGGGCGGGTGGGAGGGTGGAAGGGGAGGGGAGGGGAGGTGGGGGAGGGGAGGGGAATGGGAGGAGGGGTTTGATTTACTGATTACTGATTTACTACGCTTTATAATCGGTAAACTATTACACTTTAACTCTATATTATTTTATTCAAAGAATTTATTTTTATGTTATGTTTGGAAAAACTTTGCTATGTGTGCAATTATTCGCGGATCTTTATCATAATTAGACATCGTTATGATAAATTTTTTGTTAAATATTACTGTATCAATGTAAAATTAACATTGATATGCTAGAGATGATTGAAAAAGTATGAATAGGTTACGTTTTTGTACGCTATATTAGTTACTTTCTTTTTTTCTTTTATTTTTTCTTCTTCATATTTTTTTCTTTTTTCTTTTTCTTTTTTGTCTTTCTTTCTTTTTTGTCTTTTTCTTTTTTTTTTTTTTTCTTTTCTTATCCTTTTTTCTTTTCTCTTCTTTCATTTTTCTTTTTTTTTCATATTCTTCTTTTATCTTTTTTATTCTTCTTCCTTGCTTTTTTGTTGTTATTTCTTTTTCTTTTTTTCGATTTTTCTTAGATTTTTTAATTTTATTTTTTTAATTTTTATATTAGTATTTTCTTTTTTTTTCTTTTTCATTTCTTTTTTTTTTCTTTTTTTTTTTTTTTTTTTTTTTTTTTTTTTTTTTTTTTTTTTTTTTTTTTTTTTTTTTTTTTTTTTTTTTTTTTTTTTTTATTTTTAAATTTTTTTTTCTTTGTTCGACCTTTTTTCCATTTCTTTCTTTCTTTTTCTATTTTTTAATTTTTCTTTTTTCATTTTTTTCTTTCTTTTTCTGTTTTTTTTAAATTTTTCTTTCTCATTTTTCTTTTTTTCTTTTTTCTTTTCTTTTTCTTCTAATAACGATAATAACGCTGATACCCCTTTATGAGTTTACAACCCATATATATGAAATGTGACCTGAATCAATAGATCAATAGAACAAAAGGTTATGGACGGATGGGCAGAGAGGGGACAGCCTGGACAGGTGGTTTGACTTACTGATTTACTGATTTTTAAAAATCATAACTATTTCAACTTTCCTTCCTACAATATTTTATTGTTCGAAGAACTTATTTTTGTGTTGTGTATGGAAAAAACTTTTGTTATTTTTATGTTAGGTTTGGTTAAAACGTTATGTTGCAATTATTCGTTGGTCAGTATGATAATTGGTAAGGTTGCGAAATTTTTGTTGTTAAATTTATTTTACGATGTTTTAATGAAAACTTTTTTGTTTATCGTAGTGTGTGTTTGGTTTTTTTTATGCCTATATGTTTCTTATTTTTATAATATTTTATTATGTATTAATGAATATTTAAGATTATCTAAGTGTGTTGATTTTGTTGTAATTTTTTTTTTTTTTTTGTTAAATATGTGCTTGCATACCTGTACAAATTTAACATGCACAAGAATATCTTGACTAATGTGTGAATAGGTTGTACGTTTTTTTTTGGTATGTCTATGTTAGTTCCTTCAATGTTGTTAAGTATGAATATTATAGTTTTTAAGTTATTCTTAATTTTTATTCGTGTTTTATTTAAGGTATGGTTAGGTTTGTTCGTTTGTGGGATTTTCTCATTTATTATGTGATTTTTTCCTGTTCTAGTTTTTTTGTTTTGAATGCTATGTAGCTTTACTAAGGTGGATTAACGCTTTTTGTCATCGTTTTTGTTATCGGTTACCTCGTTGATTCAGTGTTTATATTTCTAGAGACATAATTTTACATGCTATTGTCTTATGTGTATCGGAAATGATATACGGTCCTGGAGCGTATTTTCTCTATTTGATGTTGGATGGTTGTTTGTGTGGTGGGTGTTGTAGAGCTCGGATGTGTAACTTTGATCAATGAATAATAATTCATAAAAAGTGGGGAGGGGTGGAGTGTGGAAGGATGGGATGGGGCGGGTGGTTTTGGTTTACTGAATTTATTCGGATTTTCTGTTTTAGGGGGTGTAAAAGGCAAATGTTTTAAGTTATAAGCATAAAAAGAATAAAAAAATTTTT
>JABUQX010050630.1:15000-17500 GCA_015478945.1 Trachelipus rathkii
CTGTTTGACAAGTGTACATAATTATAGTGAGGATCGGGAATCCGGTCCTTGCATATTTATATAATATATATTATATATATATATATATATATATATATATATATATATATATATATATATATATATATATTATATATATATATATATATGTGTGTGTGTGTGTGTGTGTGTGTGTGTCTGTGTGTGTGTAACAGAGAATGATAGAGAATGGAAGACAGTGGAGGGTGCCATACCTATTATATGCGAGTGATTTGGTTTTGTGTGGCGAATCTGAAGAGAGTTTGAGAGGATTGGTAAAGGGATTTGGCAGGGTGTGTAAAGGGAGGGGATTGAAAGTAAACGTAGATAAGAGGAAGGTTATGGTTGTGTGAGGACATTCCTGGGTGTGTAGTTATGTTGGATGGTGAGCAACTGGAGCAAGTGTCTGAATTTAATATATGTTGGATGAAAAGGGATCGGATGACGCAGAGCGCAGTAGGAATGTTGTGAATGGTAAGAAGGTGGCTAGAGCAATTAAATCCTTGGTGGATGTAAAAGGACTAAGTCTTGAGTGCGCTAGGGTCTTACATGAGGATATGTTGTTACCTGTATTAATGTATAGTAGTGAAACTATGGTCTGGAATAAGAGGTGTAGATCTGAAGTACAATGTGTTCAGATGGACAATCTTAGTGGCGTGTTAGGTGTAAAAGGAATTAATAAAATGAGCAATGAACGCATTACGGAGTTGTGTGTTGTGAAGAAAGGAGTAAATGAGGATATATATGAAAGTACATTGAAATGGTTTGGTCATGTGGATAGGATGGATGATAATTGGTTGGTCAAGCGGATGTATAGTGGTGAGTGTGTTGGGAATCGACCGGCTGGGAGACCGAAGAATAAGTGGATTGAGTGAGTAAAGGAATGTCTGGAGGACAGGAATGTGAGTTTGGCAGAGGCGATAAGAAAAAGGCATAATAGGAGTGAATCGCGGGGTTTTATAAAGGAGTATGGTTGCGGCCCACCTGGACAAAGGAATGAACCCCACATTGACGAGCTGCCATAGTGAGGATCCGTCACTGTCCCGTAAAGCTCTAGGGTTAATTTTTCTGACTGCGTCGAATTCTCACTAAAGGGGAAAACGGGGTCCTAAGGCTGGGCTTTCTTTTCGACTTACATCATATTTTTCTACTACTTTTCTGTTTCAAGTGCATGTATCGCGCCTTACCCCTAGTCTTGGGGAGAGAAAGTTGATTGTGATGATGATATATATATATATATATTATATATATATATATATATATATATATATATATATATGCAATAAATATATTTTTATTTTATAATATATATTATATATATATATATATATATATATTTATATTATTTATATTAAATTATTTGTTTATTTATTTATATATTTTATTAATTATTTATTATTATAATAAATATATATATTATTTATTATAATTGTTTTTTAATTAATATATATATATTTATTTTAAAAATTTAAATATATAAAAATATTTTTATAATATATTTTTTATATACTTAATATTATATTATTAATATATTATTATTCATATTAATATTTAATATACAAAATGATTAATTTAATATTATTAATATATAAAATTGGAATTAGTTAGAAATCTTTAATATATATTATAGATTTGATATTATCATTAAAGTGCCATTCATTTTATATTCGGGTGTTATCGATATTTAGTATATTCGATCTTGGTATCTATCCCGATTTAGTGAATTTTAAATGCATAATAACTATGTGTTATTTTGGAGTCAGCTGAAGTAAGAAAATCAATCAATTTAACTGGATATCTAGTATAAATAATAATACTATTTGGAGAAACATATTTTAATGAGACACCCCAGGAACATAATACATATGACATTATATCTTCTAATTTTGATCAGAATAATAAGAAGCAAACTTACTAATTCTAAGGCATATGATAAAAACCGAAGCTTAGATTTCACAAAAGTGTTACGACCACGCCTTTATTCATATTTATAATATATACTGTATCAATTATTAATATATATTTATTGTGTAGGTGGGATGTCATTTAAGGCTTAGGTCAAGAGGATATATGTGTAGCATATGGTATTATCTATATATTATATATTACTATATTATTATAATTATTTATTATATTATATTTACTTTATTATTATATTATACTATATATATTATATTTAATATTTATATATATGTATATATATATATTCTTTATTCTCTAATATTTATTTATTTAATTTATTTTTATTATATATATGTAAATATATATATTAATATATTTATATATTATATACAATATATATCATAACTTTACTATTATAGTATTAGGAGTATATATAGTACTATGCTGTGGGTGAGTAGTAGGGGGGTATACTAGGCTGCGGGTTATGTTGTGGTATGAGCATATGTAAGGGTTGTAATAAAAGTGGGTTGTTTAGTTAGTTACAAAGAGAAATTGCTCAAAGTGTGCTTAAAAAAAAATA
>JABUQX010050630.1:30000-47500 GCA_015478945.1 Trachelipus rathkii
AATTGATTTGTCCATTTACTCAGTTAAGTGGATTTTGCATAAAAATGAATATTGAAATTGATATACGTGAACAAACATCATTATGTTAAAATGACCTCGACTCTATAGTTTCGAAAACTTGTAAATAGAACGAATTTTTCACACTCGACAACCGCTAGCTTTAAATACTCTTCGAACAATGTTTTTTTTTTTTTTAGATTTTTTTTTTTTTTTTCGAACATTATAAATTTAAATTATTATTTTTCATATACATTGGTAAATAATCCAAATTATTACTAATTAATATAGTTAGTAGCATTATAAAATATTATTTAAAGGTTTACATTAACGTTATTTAAATTATAATATATATTTGTATAATATCTGAGTACTCTATTTTTATTTATTTTTTTATTAAAAATGACTTGAAACTCATTGATGAATTTAACTTATTATATAGATGAAATATACTTATCATTAATTGGGTGATAATTTTTAAATTAAATTATTAATTTATAAAAAAATTTGCCTAAAAAATAAAAAAATAAAAAGTCTGATTTTTTATATAAAAAATCAAGTAAAAAAAAATCAGTTGATTTAAAATCATTTAATTTCTCTTGGTGGCCAACCCTGCTCTAGAATCTAGACCTGGGGATAATTAAAATGTTTGGGTATTATATAGTATATTTTATTATTTATTATTATATTATTATTAATTATTATTATTATTTTATTATTATTTTTTATTATTATTATTATTATTATTATTATATTATTATTATTATTATTATTATTAATTATTATTTTAATTATTTATTATTATTATTATTATTATTATTATTATTAATTTTTATTATTATTTTATTATTATTATTATTATTATTATTACACTGATCAACAAAAAAGGGTGAAAATTTTTCTTGGTTTACTTTTGTAAGCCAGAGATATAGTATTCGGGTCCTGATTCCATAATATAATGTCGGATTTGCTGTATCACATTCCCGTTTCCGTGCAATCATGGATCCTATCTTTTTGGCATATTCCCTAGTGAATGACAATTCATGTTGCGCACCTACGTAGGCTATATAGAACGTTACAATCCGCTTATACATACGTAGCAGCCAAGTTTACTGCGGTCGATATTCGGAAGCATGTGGTAACTTTAGTAGGTCTACATGTATGGATGCCCAATACCTGGATATGTCTATCATCCATTCTGAAATACATTCGGATGGTCCGTCATTGTTCCCCCAGGGTGAACTGAACGATCTTGTACGGAGTTGTATTTGCCGGAAGTTGTCCTCTGAGTGTTGGCTTCGTGGTTGCACTGAAAAATGACTACTGGACCATGGCACAAGAGTAACATTTATCGTAACAGAGAAGCAGAGCTGCGGAGGTTCTTCCAGTCAGATGGTAACCTTGTGTATTGCAGTGAAGTTGCAGGCCTACTACTCGCTATGGGACTCCCAGCATACGATGCAGGTGAGTGGCGACTGTTTATTGACACTTGCAAGAGCAGTTTAAAGTGTGTGTTGTTACACAACGGCAACAGGTATGCTTCGGTTCCAGTAGGGTACTCGGTACGGATGAGAGAGGAGTATGCAAATATCAAGACAGTTTTGGAGAGGCTACAATATCAGGTACATGGATGGTTAATATGAGCCAACCTCAAAATGGTAAACATTCTGCTCGGTCAGCAAGCAGGTTTCACCAAATATCCCTGCTTCCTGTGCTATTGGGACAGCCGGGCGACAAAGGATAACGGGACCAAAAGAGAATGGCCACCGAGGGAAACCTTGACGCCAGGTGACAGGAACATCGTACGTGAACCACTTGTACAGAGAGAAAACATCATCTTACCTCCACTACACATAAAACTTGGTTTGATGAAACAATTTGTGAAGGCCCTAAGACCTGATGGTCGAATCTTCCGTATTATATGCTCAATTGTTCCTGGTCTGAGTGACGAAAAAAAAAAAACTGGAATATTTGATGGCCCACAAATACGGACACTCCTCCGTGATGCTGCCTTTGCTACAACAATGACTGTGTTAAAGGCAAGAGAGTGGAATGCTTTTTCAGATGTAGTACAGAATTTTCTGGGGAACAGGAAAGCCGATAACCACTAACATTGTACAGGAACTGCTAGACAGTTTTCATTCTCATGGATGTAGAATGAGTATAAAGTTGCACTACTTACATTCTCACCTAAGCAAATTTCCGGTAACTAGGCGATCGTTAGTGATGAGCCAGGGTGAACGTTTCCATCACAGATCTAAAGTTTCATGGAAGGAGTTACCAGGGCAAGTGGATTTCAATATGATGGCAGACTATTGTTTGAGCCTTCAACGTGATTGTCCCCATTCACAGTAGATCGTCTACGAAGAGAAAGTTACTACCATCGTAGGTATGTTTACATTAACTAAACCCATTCCTTCTATTACATTCATTGTTGTCCCATATTACTCTTTATTCATAGTTGTATTATATGTTTAACATATATCTATCAAAGACATGTATCATATCATTGTGATTTGTTTCTCTCCCTTCATATATCCAATATATATATATATATATATATATATATATATATATATATATATATATATATATAATATATATATGTATATATATAGTATATTATTATATTCTATATATATATATAATATATATATTATATATATATATATATATATATATATATATATATATCTCCGAATAAATTGTGACAGACCCCAGACACCTGTACCTGATATTTCAAAATCATTTAAAAATTTTACAAATCTGTGTTACACAATATCTCACAAATGCGATGTGATACCTAAAAACCGATTACATTTTTGGAATCAGCACATCAAATATATTAATAATCAATTGCGAAACCCCGTCCAAGAAATTTCATGTTTCCCATTTATTATTATTATTCATTAGTTATTATTATTTTATTATTATTATTATTATTATTATTATTATTATTATTATTATTATTATTATTATTATTATTGTTATTATTATAAAAATATTAACTTAAAGTTGACACTTACTAACAAAACAAATATTAACTAAACCTGTTAAAGACAAAAAAAAAAAAAAAATTTAATTTTTAGAACAAGATTCCATAATTATCTTATTTAAAAATGAATTTATTTGAATATTGAAATGTTGTGGTGTAGGAAAATAAGTTGCTCTCCATGTTGTGGAGTTAAACTTGATCTCTTTTCCTCAAACACTACCGCTTCTGAAAAAAGCTTTTAAAAAAAAAATGCTTTTCTGAAAAAACTTTTAAACTTTGAAGAGCAGGTGACCCGTAGCACCTTTAATATAGTATAGTATTCCTATTTATTTTACTTAATAAACTTTATTGACTCCGTTTTAATCAAATATTTGGCTACAGAAAACTAAGAGCTGCACAGTATGGATATGTCAGTGCCAGAACTTTCTAGACAGACTCCATTGTTTATCAGACAAGTGTAAAGTAGAATATGTAAGGGTAGCGGGTCAAAAAAGTTCCGGTTCCGGCCGGAACTTTCCGGACCGGAACTTTTCCAAGGTTCCGGAAAGTTCCGGTTCCGGCCGGAACCAAAAATTCTGGTTCCGGTACATCCCTAATATACTTATATATATATATATATATATATATATATATATATATATATATATATATATATATATATATATATATATATATATATATATTATATAATAATATATCTATATATATATATATATATATATATATATTATAATATATATATATCTATTATATATATATCTATTATATATATATATATATTATAATATATATTTATTCTATTATTATTATTATTATTAATTATTATTATTATTATTATTATTATTATTATTATTATTATTATTATTATTATTATTATTATTATTATTATTATTATTATTATTATATTATTATATATAATTATTAGGTGCTTTCCCTCTTCAGATGACTGAAAATTTATTTTCTTAAGTAATGTTGGTGCTCTTGGTAATTTATTTACGATATAAAAAATAAGAAAAAGAAAAGGAGCTTACGGTCATTATTATTTTCTAAAATGCTTTTTTTTTTCAGTTTAATATATATATATATATATATATATAATATATATATATATAGTATATACTATATTATTATTATATATATATATATTTATTATATATATATATTATATATATATATATATAGTAGATATATATATATATACTAAAGAGCGGAAAAATTTTTTTTTTTTTTTTTTTATTCGTCGAAAAATCTTAAAAAAAAAATTATTTCCCCCCCTTTAGGGGGCTCGAGACGACGGGGGAACAGAGGGGGGGACGTTTCATTCCCCGGAGGGGATGGTCGGAGGAACCCCCGCGACACCAAAGACCAAAGAGCGGGGGTTCCGGAGACGCTTCCCCGGAGGGGGGATTAGTCCCCCTCGTCGTCCACCGGGAGGGCGAGAGACCCCGACCCCTGCCATCTTTGCGGTTTTTACCCCTATGGTATTCCTTGTTAAAAAAGAATAATTTACTTCGAAAACAGTTTGGTATTACTTAACTTATTCGATAATAAGCAAAAAAAAAAAAAAAAAAAAAAAAAAAAAAAAAAAAAAACCGGTAAATCCATCCTTAGAATTTTCGGCTGATTCCAAATATATAATTTGTTTTACTGTAGACCTGCCGTTCTCTAGTTACATACTGTGAGCATTAAAAAATCTGACCATCTTATATATATATATTATATATATAATATATAGGTATACTAATTATTATATCTATATATATATATATAGTAGTATATTATATATATATAGGATATATATATACATATATATATATATATATAATTATGAGTGTATATATGTGGTGACTAATAGTTATATACTATACCTACTAGTATAGTGCACTGCGTTGATGTTACTGAGTGATAATTAAAACATAAAAGGGAACCAGTGAAGCAAGGACGAAAAGCAGAACATTGTGTTTTATTCCAACAATAAAGTTAATTTTATTTTTTCAACAAAGCAGTATAAATATCAAGGAGTGTAAACCTTTCCGATAAAAATTTTCTTTCAGTCCATGATAAAAGGTCAAGGTCCTATTATTAATATTATATTTATATTATTAATTATTAATTGAAATTAATTATTATTATGTAGTTATTATTACTATTATTATTGATATTCATTATTAATTATTATTATTATTATTTATTATTATTGATTATTAATTATTAGGATTATCAGGTTCACCGATCGCCTGTACATGTGTACGCGGTGATTATTATTAGGTCATTGAGTTTATTATTAATATCTATAGTTATAGATACGAAAGTATGTCACCTGACTTGTTCGAGGTAACCGGTCTGACTACCCAAGAGGATCAGTATTACTTTTGTTTTTATTGCGTTAAGTTAATGAGTGCCACGGCAATTTAGTTATATATATAGGTGTTTAATTAGAAGTATTGATATAAGTATATATTACTAGTAGAGTTAGAGTGACGTCATTGATTACTGAATACTGTATATATGGTAATATAGTGTACGAGAAAGTGATTTTATGGGGATTTGTCTTGGGTTATTAAAGTTATTGTAAAGCAAATCGTACGAATATTTGTTTATTTAGTTAGCACATTATTTATGGAGTTAGATGGTATAGGTACGTTATATTATCTCGGGTAGTAGGATGAATAGTTGACAGATAAGAGTGAGTATTAGATAGTATATGATAATAGATAGTACGTTATTAATATAGTTATATATATAAATATAATAATTATATATATTATATAGATACTTGAGCTGTGGACGTTGTCTTGAGATAGTCGCACAGAAAAATTTAGAGGGATGGAGAAGAAAACAGAAGAGGAACAACAAGGAACGAGGAGAAGCAGCAGAGGTCTGAAGAAATGATTGTTAACACCTGGTTGGAAGGAATGATTTGCTGGGAGAAGAATTGTAAAGAAGAAAGAGCTCGCAATTTGGAATAAGTATATTTGAAGGCAGTTAAAAATTTGAAAATTAATATTTTTGTATTTCGTATTTATTTTCAATGAAAAAAAAAATTTTTTTTGCAATAATAATAATTAAGATCTGACAAAATTTTAAATCAACTGGTGTGAAGCAACAAAATGGCTCAACGTAATTCTTTTGGAAATGAAATTAATTTCAAAAATTTTATACACTGCAAAAAGTAGGCTTTTACCTTCAAATATATTTATAGAAGAACTGGAATTAGGATGACAACGTCTTCGCCATTACCCATTGAAGAGGGTCTCTATTATCAGCTGACTGGGGCTGGGAATCCCCTCAACTGTTTCAATTTATCTTCCCATGAAGATCGTCATTATTATATGGTACACATACAAAATAGTGTATAATGATAGTAATAATAATTATAATAGTGATAGTGATAATAATAATAATAATAATAATACTATATAATAATAATAATTAATAATAGTAATAATAAATAATAATAATAATAATAATCATAATAATAATAAATAATAATAATAATAATAATAATAATATAATAATTAATAATATAATAATAATAATATATAATAATAAATATAATAATATGGTGAATGATGATAGTGTGTTAATGATAATATGTTAATAATGATGATTAGTTAATGTTAATGAATAGTATCTGATAATGATCAGTGGTAAGTGATGGTAATGGATTAGTACTAAGGGGTGAATGATATTAATGATAGTGAATGGATACAGGATAATAAGGGCGTTAATGTGTGGCGGTGATATAAATAGAGTGGATAGTTTTGTGATCACATAATAATGTGATTGATTTATGCAAGATAATAATTAAGAAGTCTGATCGAAAAATCGTTGTTTATAAATCAACGGTGGTGATGGAACAGGTAGCAACAAAATGGCTTCAAATTGGAGACGGCTAAATTCTTTTGGAAATGAGGAAATAAATTTCAAATGATTTCTATAACTAAACTTGAGCTCAGATAGAGCTAGGCTTCTTAGAGCCGTGTGCAGATGATATTGTATAGAGAGGAACTATGGGTAGTTCAGGATTGACATGCGTCTTCGAGCCAGTCTGTTACCGTGATGCGGGTGTCATTGAGAGGGCTCTATTGATTACAAGGCGTCGACTCGGTGGGCTTGGATCCACGCGCTCAGCTCGCATTCAATTAATCTTTACTGCCATGAGATCACGGTGTATTATCTATCACTTCATATGTGAGTGACAGCATAACAAAATGATTTGAGACGGATGATTACATGAAAGGTGAAAAATAAGTGTATATGTGTATAGGTGATTATGTTGATGAGAGTTGATCAAGGTAATAAATATATGTAGTTATCATGAAAAATGAACGTAATGGAGTATAACTGAATAAAGATATAAGATAGAATAATAATAACTAATAATAATAATAATAATAGATAAAATATAAGATTGAATGGAATAATAAATAATAAAAGTATAGATGAAAGTAAGTACGATGAATAATAATAATTAATAATTAATTTATAATGAGATATAAAACTAATATAATATAGATAATGAATAATGATATAGGATTGATGATAGTGTTAAGATAATTACGTAGGGTGCGATCAATGATGATTACGTAGTTAATGTTAATAATACCCGTCATTCTGTAATGATCAGTTTGTGTAAGTGGAGTGGTACAATGTAATTGTAATAATGATGAATTATTCATGATAGTGGATGATAACTGATCAGGATGGTAATATGGTGATAATAATTAATGTATTGATCGAATATGTGACATAAATAATAATACGGATGATTGTAATATAGGGTGACAGGTATAATGTTAAATAGACAGTCATCCTTATATATATCATATAACTATATACAGTGTATACCATATTTTTTTAATTTTTTTTTTGATATATGCGATGATTTCAATATTTACTTTTTGACTTGAAGGTAGAAAGCGCTCCTCGGATAAGCTCAAGTGTTTAGAGCTACTCGGCCAACCAGTCGAGCGGGTCCCAGGTTCGTCGGGCAACTCTGGTCAGGTGTGGGAAGAATGTGACTGATGTTCTCTGTCAGCTTTGGGCCTTGGCTCTGGTCTGCGTCGGACGTTAAAGAGAGGTTAGTGACAAAGACCTCCATGCCTTGATTATGGGGCTCTGACGCCGTGGACGTGAATGTTTATCCTCCTTCAAAAAAAAAAAAAACCCATATATGCAATATATATATATATATGATATTATATATATATCATATATATATAAATATATTCGTTATAAGGGTATACTATATATATATATATATATATATTACTTTATATATATATATATATATATATGTAAATATATATAAATATATATATATATATATATATATAATATATATATAGTATATATATATATACTATATATAAGTATATATATATATATAAATAGTAGTATATAATAATATATATACTATATATCATATATATATAATATGGTATATTATATTATATATATATATTATATATATATAATATATATGATATATATAAAAATATATATATATATATATATAATATTATATTATATATATTATCTATTTTATAATATATATATATAATTCTTCTTCTTCTTTACCTACCTCTTTTTCTTCCCAAGACTGGGAGTAAGGTGCGCTACGAGCATCGGAAAAAAAAAAAGCAGTAGGAGAGTATGACAAATGTCGAAAAGAAAGTCCAGCCTTACGCCTCCCTCTTGTACCATTAAATAGTGAAAACTCGTCACAGACAGAAATCCACCCTAGAGCTTTCAGGGACCGCGACGGGCCTTCAACTATGGTAATGCGTCATGTAAGCGTCATGCCCCTGGCCCCAGGTGGGCCCCAACCATGCCCCATACAAAACCCGCCATTCTCTCCTATCATGGACCTTAATTCTCGCCTCTGCCAAACTCACATTCATCTCCTTCAGACATTCGTTCACCGAATCGATCCACTTTCCTCTTCGGTCTCCCAGCCGGTCGTTCCCAACACACTCGCCACTTACATCCGCTTAAACCAACCGACTATCATGTCATCCTTTCCACATGCACCAAACAATCTATCATACCTTTCATTTATTCTCTCATTTACAGCTTTCGATCACACCACACCAACCTCTAATACGGTTCATTCCTCTACTTTATTATAATTCTTTTCACCGGCGTAATCTTTAACCTAGATGCTCCTAAGATTGTCCATCGAACACATTGATTTAATCTATACTTCTTATTCCAGACATAGTCTCACTACTATACAATAACACAGGTACAACATACCCTCATGTAAGACCCTACGCACTCAAGACTTAGTCCCTTTACATTCAACCAACGATTGTAATTGCACCAGAACCCTTACCTGCCATTCCACACTTTCCTACTACACTCTGCATCATCGTTCCCTTCTCATCCAACACATGCCCTAAATATTTAAAACTCAGACACTTGTTCCAGCTGCTCACCATCTAACATAACTACACACTGGGACTTGTCCTCACTCAACACCATATACCTTTAACTTTTTATCTACATCTTACGTTTCAAACCCCTCCTTTTACATACGCTGCCAAATCTCTCTACCCAAATCTCTCAAACCTCTTCAAGATTCGCCACACAGAACCAAATCATCCTCATATAATAGGTAGAGCACCCTCCACTCATCTCATTCTCCATCATTCTAACACCATTTCCTGCCAATCCCACCTCGAATTCTTCATAACCCACCATATACAAATTGAATAAACCAGGAGACATAACACAACCCTGTTCTACTCCGCTATTAATCCTAAACCAATCAACCATTGACACCATTATTCTTACACCACGCCTCAACAATCGTCATAACATAACTTTTGATTCATTCAGAAGCCTACCACCACACCATATATCACTAAATACCTGCATAAAGCTTCCCTATTAACCTATCATACGCCTGTTGGCAAATCCATAAAACCTAATATAATTTATTCTTCTTCTCCCTCATTTTCTAATCATTTTTGTTTTAATGTACAAAAGATTGATCACACAGCAGTTCCTCTACCACTCCTAACGGCAGCCTTGTTCTTTTCACCAATAGTCCTTCAGTCCTCGACGCACTCTTTCGACCAAAATGCCGCATATACTTCCTACAACTCAATAACTTTTCCCTATAATTTTCTACATTTCCCCTTTTCTCCCTTACCTTATATAAGGGTACTATTCCGCTCTCCTCCAATCCCTGGAACTATACCCTCCATAAACGCTTTATTACACAACTTCCAAATCCAATCAATCACCATTCTCGCCTCGCTCTTTGAAATCATATTCACCAGTTATTCATCGCATACCTGCAGATTTAACCATTCTTCAACTTTCTCACTCTCAAACACCCATTACCTCCCCCTTACTAATAACCTCATCCCAAATTACCTATTCTTCTTGTACCAATCAAACCCCCACACTTCAACTAACACCGCCCGGGGGTCGGTGTGTTCGTGAGCTGCGGGACGCGGTCTCGCTCATCATTACTGTTAATCTGTGCAGATTTTCGAAGTGTTCCTTTCACACACTCCTTACATCCTTTTCATCAGTTACAAAAGCACCATCCCTAATTTCCATTATTCTAAGCAAATTCCACTTATTCTCATTCTTAACCTTTCGCGCTTCTTCCAGAAGAGAGACCTTCCTATTCCCTTGTATGTCCTCATTCATGATCTCCCTTCCAAACTGTTCATTTACCTCTTGTTTTCTCCTACGTAGCACTTTTAGTATTTCTTTTTCCTCCTTATATAATTCCCAAGCATCTTTCTTTTGATACTTCATCATTTGCTTTTTAGTACATTCAACACGCTTCTTTTTTACCTTACCGCATTTCATCAACCTCTTCATTCCCACCATTCCGCTGTTAACGATTCTTACTTCCTACTTAAAACACATCCACACACTTCCTTTGCACTACTAACATTTGCTTCCTTTATTTGCTCCCAGATTTGTTCAGTATCAACTTGTTACACATTCGAACCGATTTACTAGCGAGGCGCACTTACAATACTTATCCTTAATTGCTTGCTCACTTAACTTCTCACTTTTATTTTACCTACTTCCTTTCGTATCCCCTTTTCCCCTCCATCCAAGCCCCACTAACTTAATTTTACATAGAACAACAATGATCCGATAATCCATCGTCAAACCCCTCACTGATTTAAACATCCAACACATACTTCAACATCTCCTTCTTCAACAACACAAAATCAATCATATTTCACGTTCGATACCCATCTCTACCTAACCAACTCTAGTAACTTATGGATACTCTTGTGTTTAAAGAAAGTAATTACTTACAACACCATAACCTCCTCTTCAACAGAAATCCAATCAACCTTCCTACCATTCTCCATTTTCCCTCCGCCACCCCAAAACCACCCTGTTATACCATCCTTTTTGATCACCTATCCAACCATTCAGGTCCCCAACACTCGATCAATCTGAAGGCCCCCCTCTCACCCATCCAGAACATGCAATTCAGATTATCCGCAAAAAAATCGTACTCTCGTTCAAACGTTTCCCGTCAGATGGACAGCATCACGTTCACAACCACAGACTTACCTATGACCTTTTCAAACTTATATTTAACCATTTAGACATTCCTAGACTTCAACACACACCAAAGTCACCATAGCTTTGTACCGGCAGGTCCACTCATCAAAATGCAACTCCTTCTCTCCTCTCTATTCTCTTCCACACCAGCGCGCACACATTTCACACCACACCACTCAATTTCACCTTTTCCTTTCATCTTTGTTTCCGCACAGCGAGCAAATCAAAATTTGCCCCTTTTCCTAAATACATCCATCCCTCTCTCCTCTTCCTCCTCACTTTTTCCTTCTGACATTCCATGTCCTACGATTCATGACAAATTTCGCCGAGAATTATGAAGGTCGTTTACGGGCGATCAGCGACCATCTCCGAGGCATGCAAATCATTCCTAGCAAGAGATAGGTGGTAGTGGGCAGCCACCCCAACTACCACCGTCCCTTAGTCGACTTCTAACGACACGCCAAGGACATACGGTGTGGGCAATTCTTTCTCTCCCCGCACAGAGGGATATGAGTAGTAGGGATGTCTGTAAGGTGTTATCTAGAAGTGGGGTGTGTACTTTAATCATGTGTTACGATATGTGGATAAATGGTGGTTAGTAATATGTTGCTTGGAGGATGAGTGTGTAAAGAATATGAACGCAAAAGAGAAAAATGCACCATTAAAAATGGGAGGTAATTTCATCGCTTCGAGTATGCGTGTACTCTCCTCTATAAATATATATATATAATATATATATATATATATATATATATATATATATAATATATATATATTGTATTTAATTTTGTTATTAATATAAATAAATTATTAATTGATATAAATTATAAAATAATAATATATATAAAAGAACTGTAGTTGAAAATCACTTTATCAGGATTTATGCTGTCAAAGTCTAAAGACAATCCAAGAGAAAACAATTTCTTTTCATGAATTTTTTCAATAGTAACTTTAGTGTTGATCATAGTTCTTGATAAAATGCGATTAATATATATAAAATCTAAAGTTTAAATTCTCTTTATTCCTTATTTCATTATTAAGAAGAATATTTTGACATTTCTTATATGCTCTAGATCCATATAATCTCCTGTTCCAAAGCCGAAAAAATATAAATTTAGGATAAACTTTATTTAACTTGCATTTCTTTAAGAAAGAGAGTTGAAGATTTAATCTTGTCAGTTTAGTAGACTCTTTTTCTAATTTTCTAAATATGTTTAAGGTTGGTCGTCCATAATTTCTTAACAAAACAGTAGTGACAGGACCTCTATTCTTGAGGCGGAATTTTATAATGGCCAATAGTATGTTGAAAATTGAAAAAAAACATCTTATATATCTATCTAATATATATATATATATCTATTATTATTATTATTATTTTATTGTTTTATTCATTATTATTATTATTATATTATTATTATTATTATTATTATATTATTATTATTATTATTATTATTATTATTATTATTATTTATATTATTTATTTTTATTATTATTATTATTATTTTTTATTTTATTATTAATACATATTATTATTTTTATTATTATTATTATTATTAATTATTATTATTTTATTAATTATTATTATTATTATTATTATTCTTAATTATTATTATTATTTATTATTATTATTATTACTGTTACTGTTACTGTTACTGTTATTGTTATTGTTATTTTTATTATTGTTATGTATTATTATTATTTTATTAAATTATTTTTATTATTATTATTATTTTTATATTGTTATTTATTATAAATATTTTAATTATTATTTTTAAATTTGATGATTATTGTTATTATTATTATTATTATTGTTACAAATGATTATTATTAATTATTATTATTATTAATTATTATTTTATTATATATTATTATTATTATTTATTATTATTATTATATTATTATTTATTATTATTATTAAATTATTATTATTATTATTATTATTATTATTATTATTAGTAGTAGTAGTAGTAGTAGTAGTAGTAGTAGCATAATTATTATTATTATTTTGATTATGATTTTGATGCTTTTTCAAGCCTCCTGAAAGTATTTCTTTCTAGAGAAGAAATTTTTTAATATTATTCTGAATAAAATAAACTATTGATTTAATTATAGTAACCAAAAGCCTTTCGGACATTTTCAAGGAATAATTTTATTTTTTAGATTTTAACAATTTTGTAAATATAAATATCGTTTAAACTAATAACAAAAACAAATAAATAAAATTAATAATTTAAATAGTTAGAAAAGGTAACCTACATGTACTTTTTTGTAATTTATAAATGTTTAAAAAATTGGACATTATTATTATTATTATTATTATTATTATTATTATTATTATTATTATTATTATTATTATTATTATTATTATTATTATTATTATTATTATTTTATTATTTTTATTAATTATTATTATTAATTATTATTATTATTATTATTATTATTATTATTATTATTTATTATTATTATTATTATTATTATTATTATTAATTTACTAATGCTATTATTATTATTATTATTATTATTATTATTATTATTATTATTATTATTATTATTATTATTATTATTATTATTATTATTATTATTATTTTTATTACTGATGTTTCAACCTGTTATAATATGGCACTTATCTAATGCTGTAACGCATGGAAAAGTTTATGAGAGCTCTACAACACAATATAGCTGACCATCTTGAAATTCTTTAACTACCTACAAATGATTGGTAGTTGCTTGAGAAATTTTTGCTATTATTTCAGCCATTTTATTACAAAAAATGCAGTAGTTAGTAGGGCTAAATCAATGTTGCCTTCTGTAGTTGCTCATGTCAGAGCATCTGATCTTTTCATTTTCAAATACTTATACTGATGGTGGTGTACAAATAATGAAAACAGAATTCAAGGAAGCCTTGAGAAATCTTTTCATGGAGAGAAGCAATTTAAAAGGTAAATTTAATATTTATGACAGCCGCGATTATATTGTTTGTGGAATTCTTGATCTATAATATAAGTATGAATTCTTTTTCTCATAAAGTTATAGAAGAAGCATTGAAGTGGGTAATTGATGTAATGAATGATGCAATAAAGAACAAATTTAAAAATTCTGATGAGGATCTCGAAAATGTGGAATAGTAATCAACTTCGACTTCAAGAAATTCTTCCCCAAAAAGAAACACACACACGCACACACACACACACACACATATATATATATATATATATATATATATATATATATATATATATATATATATATATATATATATATATATATATATATATATATATATATATATATACTTTCTTTATATATCAATCGAAGAGGGTAAAAAATTTGAGAGAAGCTGAAATAGAAGAGAAATAAAAAGAAATACCCAAAACCAACAGAAGATGTAAATATAAAATGGGGAAAGTGCCTAAAAGAAAACTCCACATGCCACAGAGGCAAAGTTTTTCCAGCGATAGAGTAGTAAAAATGGAAAGTTTACATGTATCAGATTTATAGCAGAAGATGCCTGAAGTTCCTACTTCTTAACTTTACTCAGAGAGGCTTTTCTGAGGAAGGTAATGTATTTAAAGTGAAAAGGTCAAGCTTACACCTAAACATGAACAGAACAACTGATTTTCCTGCATAACTATAACTATAACTATAACTATAACTATAACTATAACTATAACTATAACTATAACTATAACTATAACTATAACTATAACTATAACTATAACTATAACTATAACTATAACTATAACTATAACTATAACTATAACTATAACTATAACTATAACTATAACTATAACTATAACTATAACTATAACTATAACTATAACTATAACTATAACTATAACTATAACTATAACTATAACTATAACTATAACTATAACTATAACTATAACTATAACTATAACTATAAAAATAGATATAGAATAAAACTATAACTATAACTATAACTATAACTATAACTATAACTATAACTATAACTAGAAGAAGAAAAAGAAGAAGAAGAAGAAGAAGAAGAAGAAGAAGAAGAAGAAGAAAGAAGAAGAAGAAGAATGATAATAAGAAGAAGAAGAAGAAGAAAGAAAGAAAGAAGAGAGAAAAATGTTTAGATATTTTTATTATGTTTATTATTATTTTCTGTTTCCTCCTTGAAAAGGAGTCTTTTTGTGAATGGTGACCTATCTGTGTACATATATATATATATATATATATATATATATATATATATATATATATATATATACTCTATATCTATATATATATATAGATATATATATATATATATATATATATATATATATCGGAGTTTAGTCAGGGTTGGAAAAACTAGGATGCGTTTCATTGCAGAGTTCGTTCAATGGGCGACCGAGTCCGTTGTCCGTCCGTTTATTTTTATTTTTTTTTATATAAACGAGCCGGGACCAATCGATCGAGGTTGGTTCTCGAGCTCGTTCGAATAATGGCGGATGATCATCGTCTCCATGATTATGCCAATATAAAAAAATAGATATAAAATTTACAAATTAAATATTTATTTTGGTAACAGACATTGTCCAATATTGGCTTACTGCTGAATGAATTTTATTGCCTCATTGGTGAAACTTGTAAAGGTAAATGATATTGCTAAATTGTTAATTTTTATTGAAAGTAATGACATAACTGGACTATCTTTAGTAAAAGTAATTATTTAATTTTTTTACAGTCAACTACCACTCACGGGCTGGGCCATTTTCAAGGAGGGGGCAGAAGCCCAAACCTAACGCAAATCTCTCAGGTGAGCGCAGACGTGGGCTTTAAAGAGGGGAAGATTAAATACAGTTGGAAAAACAGAAGAAGGCAAGGAGTTCCACAGAACAGAAGTAGCTGGAAAGAAAGAGGCACCACAACGAACAAGTCTGGGGTTCTCAATACTCACGCAAAATTCATGCGAGAGCAAGGCACCCCTTGTAATACGAGGGCGACGCAAGGGTGGTGGAATGCGAGAGGTCAACTCCCCTGAGCATCTGCCGCTGTAGTACCTATAGAAAAGAGATAGTGCGCCAACGTCACGTCGCAGAGATAGAGGGTCAAGGGAGTTTGAAAGAAGGGGACAGTTTATTAGTCTCTTAGCTTTAGACTCAACCCTATCCAATAGAAGGGTGGAGCCGGAGCCCCCCCAGATGTGAGAACAGTACTCCATACAAGGGCGAATAAGGCCCTTATATAACTGGAGTAACTGTTCAGAGGAAAAAAATTCCCGCAACCTGAACAGAACTCCCAGCTTCTTTGAGGCCACCTTAGCAACCATTGTAATATGAGGTTTCCAAGACAATTTGTTGTTTATGTTGAGACCAAGAATGTTTATGTTATTCACAGGTGAGACGTTAGAGCCGTCGAAGAAAATAGGAAAGTTGGGAGGTGTTTTTGAAAGGGAGATGTAAAGAAGTTGAGTTTTTAAAGAGTTGAATTTTACAAGGTTGCGGTGACCCCACCGGGAAATCCCATCCAGATCGGCAAGAATAGAATCGGAAAGCTGAAGACGAGAGGCAACTCTAGATGCAAAAGAGGGAGTAGAAGAATGGAGAGTTGAGTCATCGGCATAAGAGTGAACAGAGTTAGAAGTACAGCTGAGGAGATCGTTGATGAAAAGTAAGAATAAAGTTGGAGATAAAACAGAACCTTGAGGAACACCACAATTAACAGGAAAGGAGGAAGAGGACGCTCCATCAACGAGTGCTGATATGGAGCGATCGGAGAGAAAACTAGACATGAGTAAGCAAAGAGAAGGAGGAAACCCAAAGGAAGGGAGCTTCGAGAGCAGCGACGCGTGCCATACCCGGTCAAAAGCTTTGGATATGTCAAGCGCCACCACGCAAGACTCCCCATAGTCCCTAAGGGCAGAAGACCATAAATCAGTTAGATAGGAAAGTATGTCACCAGTTGACCTCGAACGACGAAAGCCATACTGATGATCTGAAAGAA
>JABUQX010050630.1:60000-62500 GCA_015478945.1 Trachelipus rathkii
TATTCTAGAAATAAAAGAAGGAGTAGAATTGAAATGAGTTGAAGAATGAAGGGTCGAGTCATCTGCATATGAGTGGATAGAGTTAGATGAGCAGGTGAGAAGATCATTAATGAAAAGTAGGAATAAAATAGGAGATAAGACTGAACCCTGATGAACACCACTTTTGGCAGAAAAAGAAGAAGTCGCTCTATTAACCACAACGATATTGAGCTGCTTGAAAGAAAGTTAGACATAAGTAAGCAAAGAGAAGGAGGAAACCCAAAGGAGGGGAGCTTGGAGAGCAGTGACGCGTGCCATACCCGGTCAAATGCTTTGGATATTTCAAGCGCCACCGTGCAAGTCTCCCCGTAGTTCCTTAAGAGCTGAACACCATAAATCGGTTAAATAGGAAAGTATTTCACCAATAGACTTTGAACGCCGAAAGATGTACTGGCAATCGGAAAGAAGTGAATGAGATTCCAGATGGTTTAAGAAGTGAGAGTTGAGAAGGGTTTCAAAGATCTTAGAAAGAATACAAATAAAAGCTATAGGGCGATAGTTAGAGGGATCAGAGCGGCTTCCTTTTGTTTGGAATAGGTTGGACATGTGCGTGCTTCCAACACTAAGGAAAAGTGCTAGTATTGAGACATAGAAAATATAGTTGAACGAGGGGCAGGGTCAGCAATTAAGCTCATTCTCTCAAAACTATGGGAGGAATGCCATCCAGGCCACCCGCCTTCCTACCTTTCATTGATCTCAGGAGCCCATGCATCCGATCAAATGTAATCACAGGCAAAGACAGAGGGAACCTGAGAGGAGAAGGAGAAGGAGGAGGAGGAGGAGGAGGAGAAGGAGGAGAAGGAGGAATGCCAGATTCGTCCAGGGTTGAGTTAGAGGAAAATAGGAAGCCGAAGAGATTAGCCTTTTCAGTTGGAGGGTGGTTAGCAACAGAGCTTCAGATCGAATAAGAGAACGAAAGGCAGATTTACAGAAGTTGTTAAAGATGTTCTTGTCAAGAGACCAGAAAGATTTTTCAGTAGGGGAACCAAGGGGGTTAGCGCACTTTCGTTTGGAGAAAGCCCGCTTTGCTCGTCGATAAGTATCCCTGCAACGATTTCTAGCTGAATGAAAATTAGTGAGAGTGATAGGAGAGCGAGAATTTTTCCACTCCCGATACGCGCTGACGCTAGACTGAATGACCAGAAAACAAGCATGATCGAACCGTGGATTATAAGGAGAGAAAGATTTAGTCGAAGAAGAAATGAACCTGCTCATCTCGTCAACGATTACAGCTCCCACCTTAGTGGCAGAAGCCAAAGCATCATCAGAGTCAAAGCAGTCATTCCAATTATAGTTAGCTTAGCATAGAAGCGACGCAAGGCTCCCCCAATCAGCCCGATCAAAGTGCCATAAAAATCGCATAGGGCAGGATGGAGCTGTTGGAGAGAAAGTATTAAAATTAAGAGATATAAGGTTGTGGTCAGTTTTACCAATAGGAGCGAAGGTGGTGTATGTATAGAGAGAAGGACTACTGGTGAAACATAGGTAAAGTGTGTTCAAGAATTGGTTGGGACGAATTGGAATGTGTGTAGGTTCTTTGATTAGTTGCTCCAGATCGTTGAGAATGCTGAATGACTCGGCCTCCTCCCCACCTAATCAGTATGAGAGGACCCCAACCATTCAGTGTTGTGTACATTAAAATCCCCTAAATAGAGGACCTCTATTTTTGGATGAGAAGATATAACAGTCCCGTGAGAAGTATTAAGATATTCAAAGAAGGAATAAAAATCTGTTCTGGTAGGAGAACAGTAGCAGTAGCACATGATTATTGTAGTAGAAGGAAGAAAGATTTTGAGCCACAGAACATTGAAGTTAGGAGATTCGAGATTCACAAGACGTGTTACAAGAATATTAATGTTTACATAGGCACACACTCCACCCTTCAGACGGAAATTATGAAATAAGTTATATTTGGACACATTAAAAGAGTTAGAGGATGATTCTTAGCCATCTGAGTCTCAGACAAGAGCAAAATGTTATGGTTAGAGTTATAGTGGTGAAATTCCACAGAGGCAAAGTTAAAGTTTAAGCCTCGGATGTTGGTAAAGTCAATAGAAAGTCTGCGCCTATGCAAATCTGCCATCTTTCACACACACACTCGACACACAAACACTTTACACCCACACACTCGCACAAATAAGAACAATATACAAAAACAGACTAAAACAAAAGGAGAAAATGGGATAAAAATTGAACATAAACTAAATCCTAACTTAAAAAATTTAAGTACTAAAATTAATTAAAAAATCATCAACTACTAAACAATGAAAAAAAACTTAAACCTATACAACTTTGCAACACTCAGATAGGCAATATTAAAATTTGTTAAAACCTACAACTAAAAAAATGAAAAAAATTAAAACTAGAACTTATCTTTCAAAACGCCCAACGCAATACTATATATATATATATATTATATATATATATATATATATATATATATAATATAATATAATATATA
>JABUQX010050630.1:67500-123750 GCA_015478945.1 Trachelipus rathkii
ATTCAAAGAAGATCGATCGTTTCTATAATAATATATATATAATATATAATATAAATATATATATATAGTTATATATATATATATAATAGATTATTATATGACAAATAGTATATATTACAAATAATAAATATTATATATATATATATATATATAATACATAATATAATATATATATATATATATATATATAATATAATATATACTTATAGCTAAGTCATATATTATATATATATATATATATTATATACTATAATATATATATATTATATAATATAATATAATACTGTAGCACGAGAAGCACGAGTGTAGGAGTCTGCCTCTTATTATATATAATATATTTATATAATATATATATATATATATATATATATTATGTATATAATATATATATCATATATAATATTCATGGCGGCTTTTGGGGTAGCAGAGTAGGCAACGCCTACTTGCTTTAGTGAACCCAAAAAATATTAAAAAAGTCAGTATATTAATATATATAATATATAACTATATATATATATATATAAAATATAATATATATATATATAATATATATGATATATATATATAATATATATATATACTATATATATATTTATTAATTCTTTAATAATTAATTCTGGCTATAGAATAGAATTTTGATTTCCCTTTTTTAAATATTAGCGATCACTGGCAAACTATTACTTCTCTGACTCAGAAAAATAATTCCGTTTTTTTTAAGTCTAGGCAACTATGTAATTGCCTGTCGACTCTAGTAGCAGTCATATTTTTTATAAAAAAATTTTTTTATTCTTCTTTATAAATAAATGTAAGTACAAAAAGATATGAACTTTCAAGTACTATATTATATATATATATATAATAATATATATATAATACTATATATAATATATATATATATAATATATATTATATACTATATATTATAATTTATATTATAATATATATTATTTAATATATATATATATATATACCGGTATATATAAGGAATATATAATATTATAATATATATATATTTATATATATTATAGTATATATATATATTATATATATATATATATATATGATAATATATTATATATATATATATATATATAATATATATATATAACTATATATAGACAAAGTTACTTAACGCCCACGACGGGAGCTCTGATCAAAATTTTTTTTTCACAGGTAGCATCTATATAGATAAATAGATGTCTAGGGTCGAAATGATTTGTTTTGTTTTGTTTTTTTTTTGTTTATCCGATCAGGGGCGAAATTATATAAATATATATTTGTAAAGGTATACGGCAATCTAGGGGGCTCGAGCCGGACGTGGAATACAGGGAGGGCGTTTCCATACCCGTAGGGAGGAAATAGTCCTACCCCGTAGTTCCCCGGAAGGACCGAGAGACCCGACTCCTGCCATCGGTGCGGTTAACCCCTTGGGTTATTCTTTAATTACATTTTCCCTTACTAAAATTTTACCAGGTTCCAACAAAATGTATTCCTTTTCGCTGTAGCTATTGTAGTTTTGAGATACACGATTGTTTTTTTATTTTTTTTTTTTTTTTTTTTTTTTTTTTTTCGACCTAACTGAAGTGTATTTATGTAATCCATAGAGGGCTACCGTGAAAAATTTTTTGAATCCGAGCTTCCGTTCCGGTGGCGCTTAAGTAACTTTTACATACTATAATATGTATATATATATATATATATTAATAATAAGTTATATATATATATATATAGATATATATATATATTACTATATATTATAGTATAATATATACTTATATATATATATATATATAATATATATATATATATATATAATATATTATTGATCTTGCCTACCAAGAATTTGGACAACGAGCGCATCTCGAGACACTATACCTAATCTTATTAAATATATATAATATATTATATAATATATATATATATAATATATATATATATATATAAATAGATATATATATATATATATATAACTATATAAATATATATAAGTAATATATAATACTATATATATATTATATATATTTTATATATTATGGGGTAAAATATATATATATATATATATATATATATTATATATAATATATATATATATATAGGATATTAATATATATATATATATATAACTAATATATATTTATTATTTATATAATATACTATATATATATATAATATTAAACTTAAAATGATCTTTTAGATATGGACAAAAAAATATTAATCTTTTGTTAATTTGTTCATTACAAAATAGTTTTTGTTTTTTTGCGGTAACAATTTTCTTTCTAAAATAAATTTCAAATTATAATTTCAATATTTGCTATTTTCCTATTGTTTTTCTGTTTCTTATTTTTAAGAAATGATTTAAAAATATTTTTTTGAAAAATTAAAATAATTGATATATATAATATATATATTATTATGTTATATTATATTAATATATATATGATTATATTTATATATATATTATTAATATATTAATATAATATATATTAATATAAATATATATATATATATATATATAATATATTATATATATATACATATATACTATTTAAAAAACCTTAGTTGCTAACCTAGGTAGAATTATATTAAACAACACATTAAAAACACTTTACTTAAACATATAAAACTGGTAAAATTCACAGGGAAGCTTTCGCCACCTTGGCCTTTTTCTAGTCGGACTGTTCCGACTAGAAAAGGCCAAAGGTTGCGGAAAGTCGTCCCTGTAAAATTTATCAGTTTTTATATTTTTAGTAAAGTGTTTTAAGTGTGTTGTATTATATACATTCCACCTAGTTACAATAAGGGTTTTTAATAGTAAATATACAAGCGAGTTAGCTTGAATCCCAAAATCATATATAATATAAATATATATTTATTTATTCTGTATCTTACCTTATTATTATATATATCAATCTAAGAACGAGAATAATAAATATAAATATAATTATACTATATATACCATATATATATATAAAACGTTAATTATACAACAATAATAATAATAATAATAATAATAATAATATAATAATAATAATAATAATAATAATAATAATAATAATAATAATATAATAATAATAATAATATAATAATATAATAATAATAATAATTAAATATTAATATTTATATATATAATAATAATAATAATAATAATAATAATAATAATAATAATAATAATAATAATAATAATAATAATAATAATAATAATAATAATAATAATAATAATAATAATAATATATTCTTGATAAAAGTTAACGATATTCCAATATTTTTTTTTATATAGGTGATAATACTCTTTTTTTTCTTCTTCTTTCTAACAGTTCGCCCTCTCTTTACTCGTATCCGAACCCCACCAAGACAAATGAGGATTGGGGTCACGTATGAAATTACGTGTATAACGGCTGGGTCACGTCCCAGTCCCAACGTTACGTGGAGTTTAGGAAACATTGCTTCAATTATTCCAATTCCTGCTATTGTGAGTATTATTTGTAATTTTCTTATTTGTAATTTTATTATTATTATTATTATTATTATTATTTTTATTATTATTATTATATTATTATCATTAATTATCATTATTATATTTATTATATATTATGTTATATTATTATAATATATTAATATTATATTATTGACGTATCTTACTGTGCTGTCATCACGCACATTATCCGTTGCATCACACCTCCACTACTGGCCTCTCCAGATTCATACACTACATGTGATTATTATTATTATTATTATTATTATTATTATTATTATTATTATTATTATTATTATTATTATTAAATAAAATTTACAAAAAAAATATATTTCTTTCATGATTGAATTTTAAAAGAGACCATAAATTTGTTATACGCTTTACATATATATATATATATATATATATATATATATATATATATATATATATATATATATATAGACTTAATATAGAGTGTGTGGTATTATATTTATATATATTGTTATATATATTATAATATATTAAATATATATATATATATATAATATATATATATTAATATATATATATATAATATATATATATATAGTATAATATATATAATATATATAATATAATATATATATATATATTATATAATAATAATATATATATATAATATATATATATATATCATATATAATATATATATATATAGTATATATATCAATATATTAAACTATATATATATTTATATAGGGAAAGTAACTTTCTTACCTATCGTACTGATTGTAGATGTTTACTGTAATCGATATTATATTTCGATATTAATTTCCAATTAATTGAATAGAAGGAAACAGAAGTTTAAATTTATAAAGAAAATTAAAAACACGAAAAAAATGAGCGAAAAGTAGCTTCACTTTTTTTTTACAAAAAAATTAAACTATAATTATAATTTTTTACTCCTAAATTATCTATGGTGTTACTTATTAGCCATGATATCACGAGTGTAATAATGCTCGCTCGAGCTATTTCCTCTCGTCCATCAAGTATTCCGTGTACAACTGGAATTCTGAGCTTCTCTCCTCCTAGCAACTATAGTTAGGATTCTCAAAAATATAAAATTTGTGATATTCAGAAATACAAGATTTGTAATCTGGATGCAATTATATTATCTAAATAGTATGATATATTTATAATAGTTATTATTGGAAAAAATCAATTAATTCAATATGGCATAATATGTATTGAGCCCAAAATATCATAGCACCTATGTTCTGAACCATTTGCAATGACAATAATCTGTATGTATTTAAAAAGTGAGTTTTCGCTGTTAAAGCTCTCTTTTGAATAACGGGATGTATTTGATAAAAGCTTCGCTGGCAACCCACAGTGATAATTTCTATCATAATAAAAAGACTAAAAAAGCTTTACATTTGTTAAACCTATATCCACATTGCTATAAAACATAATCAAGAATATAGGTGTTGTGTAAACTAAGTAAGCACATGCACAACAACAATTTACCATAAAAGAACGTTATTTATGTTTCTCCACTAAATACATATAATCTATGTATTTTTGATTTATTATAAACTATCACTAGGGCTTATCAAATACGTTTCAATATTCACATATGTTATATTTATTAAAATCATGTAAACATAGATAATATCTCTCTTTAAGACAGAAGTACTTCTTAGTCAAAATATATTATTGCATAGTTCTAAGTTAGAATATATATTTCTAGTTGATTATTGAAATCTTAGTAAATTTCATTTTATCTACTAAGTAAATTTTTGAATATTCCATCATCAAAAACGAAATACGTAAATTAATTACTCATGCACTAAAAAGCCATTACATACCTATAGCAATACCCGTGTATGTACGAAAACATACTGACTAACATAAAAACAATAAATATACACTCTTCTTAATATCGTTACATAAGTAACTTAATCAAATACTAGGACTAGAATACTAAAGTGATTAGATCTCTTGATACTTATTAACACTTAAATATTTCAGAGTTCTATTACAGTAATATATCTCTATTTGTTTAATTTTTTTATATTTTTTATCATAAATAAAAGAGATAATCAGCCTACTATGCTGAAAAAAAAAATGCTATAAATAAGAAAAGTTTTTACTACGAGTGATATAGCAGTGTGCTTCTCACACTATGAAACGTTTTTCAACACCTTTAAAAGGAGGAAACACATAACGGAGTGTAACCTGATACTACTGATCCAGACACCACTCCAACCATTTACCACACACCTACTCGTTATACGGCCTACTGAAGCCCCGTAAAAAAATTCATATTCGCTCGAATAACATGTTGGAATCTTCACAAAAAGTGTTCTCTGTTTTTAAATATCTCAGTAATAAAAAGGATCAGGTAATACTTTCGCTCATATCTTTTCTAAAATTATACAATAACTCATCCTCATTATATCTACTCTTGCCCTGATATCATTATCTAATCAATAATTAATTAGCCTATAATTGTATGTTTATTTACAATATGTGTATCCTAAAATTAACTACGTAGTTTTGTCTAATAGTAATATTTAACAAAATAACTTAACATAAACAAATTTAGACTATAGTCAAATAGTAAACTAACATATTTAACTATCGAATATATAGCATATATTACTCAGAAATTCAAAAGTTATATTTTTTTTACCTTCTCATCAGCTGTGATTAAGATCTCAACCCACACTTTAAAATACCAAAGCAGAACAAAATACCTAAATTAAAGGTTCAATAGTAGTTATAAATATGAAAAAATATATAATTTAATTACATAATGCACATATATACATACAATATACATATAATAAACTATGTCATATTATTCTTTTAATATTATTACTGGAGTCGCATTTTTATCGTTAATTAAATTTAATTGATATATTATTAATTATATTTATTTATTATTTAGATATATATGTATTAATATATTTTATTATAATATAATTATTTATATTAATTATTATTATTTATTAATTATATAATTTATTATTATTTTATTAGTTAAATACAATAAATATAACATGTACTTTAATTATTATATAATTAATATATTTTATATGATTATTATTTAATTACATTAATATATTTAATTTATTTAATAAAATATTCATTACTTTTTTATATATAAAAATCTTATCTGATAATGTAATTATAATATATTTATAATTTAATATATTATTATATATTTATTTATTAAATTATTTATTAATATTTTATATAATTAATTAACTGTTATAGATATAAATGATTATATTATGTATTATAGTAACCATATAATGCAGAACGTGTAGAATATAAACAAGTTTTATGTAGATGAAGTTGCAACTCAGGATATAATGTATAAATATGCAACAATTTCTCCTCCGACATAATTGAATTATATAAGCGCTATAATTTACAGCTTTGTCCCAATCTCTTACATACCTTCCCTTATACCACTGATCTATCTCCGTCACGATAATATTGTGCGATACTTACTCATCCGATTTGAATATTCAAATATTAATTGATCCTGAATTAGTAGTAGTGAAGTAAACTCTTCTCAAAATATTATAAGTAGTTATATATATTATAATATTTATAATTATATATTATATATTATATTATTTAATATAAGTAAATATAATATAATTATATTAATTATTAAATAATATATATATATAATATATTAATATTAATAAATATATAATCATTATAATATATATTATAAATTAGATATTAATTAAATTAATAATTAATAATATAGTATATTAATATATACCATGATAATATATTATTATATCCTTATCCCGTGACTATAATATATATTGGAATAATAATTTGAAATATTTATTCATATATGGTGAATGTTATAATTACATAATCTCAGGTAGATGAAAGACGACTCATTAGAATCTGAGGCCATAAAATAAGGATGATTGCTATATTGATGTATAAGTAAGTAGCTCATGCCATATAGAAGAATATGAACAACGTCTCTATTAATACAGTTTAAGTCCTTTCTTCAATGTATATTAACATATCCGCTATATTATCATAATAAAGTGCTAGAGAATGCGTCTCGACTAACTGAACTAAGAAATTCTAAACTACATGATATGAATTTCTCACTCAATTACTCGATTACTCCAATACTAATAAGTGGATAATAATTTGTATACTATATGATATCTAGATATTTTATACTAAGGCGACTCTGAGATAAAATAATTTATCATTTAACTCGTCACATAATGTCCTTTACATGAGTTTTCGGTAAGAATTGTGGAAGAAGACACTGAATATTTTTAATGTACTAAATACAAATGTTTTTTGAATATCCTTTAATTAAGTGCTATTTATATTTATTTTTAAATTCTCATTAGAGTCATATGTTTTTAAGTAATTATATTATTATTTATTATTGATTAAATATAATTATTATTGTATATTATATAATTTATATATATTTATTATAATTATATATATATATAATATTATTATAATATTTAATTACTATTTAATATATATCTACTATATAATTTTAATTTATATTTATAATGTATATTAATTAATTTTAATATACCTTTCATAAAATGTTAATTGAAATATTTCGAAGGACAAATATTATTATTACAATTTATTTATTATTTTAATTTAATTATTTTAATTATTTATTTATTTTTTTTTATTTTAGTATTTTAGTTATAAAATCTGAAAAGCTCGATTTGTATATGTCTTATTATAACGCTTGTTCATATTTTAATTGTAATTATATTATAATTTATTATATTATACTTATTAAGCTAATATTAGTAATAATATATATAATCATTTAGAATAATGATATAGAATAATTATATATATTTGATGCATATATAATTATAAAATAAAAAGAAGTTTCCATGGTAATATGATGACAAGGAAATAATTAATAAACTCAAAATTATAATAAATATTTTAATAATAACGATTTAATTATAATTAAATATAATTATACTAATTTTTGTATTATTAATATTATATAAATAATTATAATAATTATAATATTCTTATTGTTTTTTGCACTTATTAGTTAATAAGTTCAGTAAATTGTTTTATTATAATTAATATTTACAGCATCGTTCATTTTACAATTAAGAGCATGAACGCATTATCGAGCTGTGGATTGAGTGGCCTGACTTAGTATTCTTGATCGTGATTAAGTATTTACCTTAAGTTATTTCATTATTTAACAGTTGCTTTAATTATACGTTTATTTGCTTATTTATTAATTATAGTAGTTATTTTATATTATATTATATCTTATTATATCACTATGATATTTCATTCAAATAAAATAAATGTATTATATAATATAGCTATTTATATTTATTAAAATTTAAATTGATATATAAAGTATACTGATGATTTAATAAGACTGTTATAATTAAAACAATTAGAAAATTTAATAAAGAAAACAATTTTTAGAAATATTTATAGCTGAGTTTTAATATTGATAGAAATTGTTATCATTTTAATTTGTATATTGTCATTATAACCTTGACCTTGCATTCTTTGTATTGTTTCATACATAAATTCCTTCCGAATTTGCTTTTTGTCCTTGAAGGAATTTAAGGGCAGATTTCCTGTACCTTGATTCGTTAAATTAAAAAAAATATAGAAAATTATTATAACACCCTGCCTTATATCGACCCTACCAAATGTAGTATAGAGAGATTATTATTAGTAGATTTTAATTTAAGAATATTTTTTCTTCTTCGTTCTTTATACTATTACTACTTCATACTCTTCATCACTTTCCTCTCATCTCTCTCTATACTTTCCAATCAACACAATACAACAATTACGCATACTTACTACACACCACCACATAGCTACTATCATAATATGATTATTATAGTATAATATCAGTATATATAATTAATATTAAGTTTTAATATATATATATATAGTATATATAGTTAATAGATTATTATATATTATAGATATAATATATATATATATATATTTAATTTAATATAATATATCAATTTATATATATAATATATATTATAATATATAATAACTTAAAATAGAGGTGGGTGAGTAGCGCCCCCGCCAAATATAAAAAAATATATTGATGAAAAAGTAATTAGCCATAAGAGGGAATAATATCTCTCACGAAGGTATACATTAACAGTGAGGTTAAGTAACTAATAATTACATAATTATGGTGAATATATCTAGAGAATAATAATCATAATACCAGAATAGTTAAATTAATTAATATAATAAATGTCTCATGACAGAAAATATATGGATCACTAGACCATACTTACAGAATAAATAAATAATATTATAATATTTGGAATAATCATGTATATAAAGCTTATTATATATTAGCATTAATAGTTAACGGTATTTATGAATTATAAAAACTAACGAATACCAAGGGTTAGACCAGCATTGTACCAGGAAGTTTCATGTAGGTCTTATCGGCCTCTAGTAGTGAGACGTACTCGGGGTGAGGTGAGAATACTATTTCGTCTCTCCTCACCTCTTAGTCTCACCTCATCCCATGGCTCTCAGATAGCCCTCATAATGGAAATAACTGTATTCCTTCAACTTATATATTTAGGGGGCTCAGCGTATGGGGATCATGAGGGCTGGGGACGAACAGTACATATAATACATATAATAAGCTTTATAAGCTAAGCTGATCCAATATATGTATAATATATATTGATTTTTTCATAGTAATGTAAGTATGTATACAGTTAAACTATTCGAGTTATTTATTATTTAATATTTACATTTCTCTATGAATAATATAGGTATAATAGCTTTAATAATCGTACTTTAATATACCAAAATTAATGTAATTTGTATAATATTTTATTATATTGCCCTGGATGTGTAGTCTTACTTTTCAGTGAAGGATATGATTATTACCTGCTATCAACTCTTATTTTTGGATATTTATTGCCTCTTTAAATAAATATAATATTATTAATGCTGGGATATAATAGTTATATAATTAAAGTACCAAAATCTGTACTCAAAAAAACTATTGTTTTATTCGCTTTCTCATTTATTATTATAACTCATAATATCTGCACTGAAAATGAACTCTATAATTGTCTTATGGACACAAATTAAATTAATTTAAATCAATCAGGCTCATACATAGATATTAAAGGTGATATATTATAAGCTTCAGCTTCTAAGAAACTTTTTTACTTTTCTAAATTATAACTGATATCTATATTATTATATTCGGGTAATCATCACATATACACAATAAAAAAGTAGTAGTTAAATTTCTCTTATTTATAATATAAAGTTACAATGTATGACATGATGAATGTACTTATTAATGTGCTATATTCAAAGAAAATATCAATATAAAGTAGAAAATATCTAAATGGGCGATTATTACTTATTTAATTAATTTATATAATATATATTCATTAGTACTTAATAATTTTAATTTTTGACTCATAGTAGTGGCAGCAATCCATATATTTATAAAAAGATGTTTAAACTTTAATCATTTTGAACAACAGTTCAATATAGAATCAAAAATCTAGTTTAGATTTAACTCTATATAATGTATTAATATTTATACGCTACCAGACAGCCAGGTTTAATAATGATTTATTAAACTTACAGAATTTAAGTTGAATACTATAATACCTACTTAATAATAATTATTATACATGGACTTTTACTCAGAATTATCGAACGGCGACCATTCAAAGGGGGACCTCTGGCCCACTAGCCTATCTCTAGCGTCAATATAGTAGCCGGGTTGAACTGACTTGAGTTTTCTACTTATTCCCGAGTATAATATAGATCGTGCCTAAGATAGCTCTCTCATTTGCACTATTTGGAGATGTTAAAGGATATAAATACTGATACATTATTCTTGAATTGGATTAGTTTTTAAATTTTTATAATAAAAAGATGCGGTAAGTAGAACTCACTAGTCAAAATTACTAAAATATATTACATATACATGTTTCTCAGTTATAAATAATTAAGTAATCTATCATTTTAATAAATTATACAAGTAATATAAACCAAATCTTTAGGAAATTACGTGCATATTTTTGTATGGAAAACAGTGATTTAACACATTCTTCTAAACGGATGAATGGTATGGTGTACACAGAAATATATATCATGCATTCAATAAAGTTTGTATTAAATGTATAATAACACTAATTGATTAACATAATATCTTAATTTTTCATATATCTTATCAACTGAGTATTAAATTTAGTAGAAACCAATAAAAGATGCAAAGTTGAATATTGAACTCATTTATGAGTAACGTTAAGTAATAATAATATATAATAATATACTAATAAATATATATTATTAATTAATATATATAATTTAATATTATATAATGACATTATATAATATTAGTATAAGATATTATATATCTGTTATATTCATAATTAGTAATAATATTAATATATATATATATATATATATATTCATATTAATTAATATATAAGTAATTCAATAATTAATTTTATAATAATAAATTTAATATATTATATATATTATAAATATATAATATAATAAATATTAATATATAATAATATTATATATATAATATTAAGTGATATATTATTTCATATTGATATTTATTAAATGAAAAAATTTGATTAGCATATCATGATTAAATTAAATATATACTAATTTAACAAGTAAACAGATATTTTAAATATAATTATTTTAATATCCTATTAAAATTTAATGATAAAAATGATATAATAAACGGATAACAAGGGAACACATTAGGTACATAATTTATTAATGTACAATAATATATATATAATTATTTTTAAAAATATAACATTCATTTATAAGAAATTAGATTAGGTTCTCATACTCAAATATCAGTTCAGTATATTTACTCCACCGAATGTTATCTCATATGTAGGTGTTATAAGAACTTGGACTTTTCTATCTTGGTTATTCGTATATATAATAATAGAGCCTAGATAAATTTATCTATATAATTTAGAAATATATAGAAAAGATATATTAAAGAAAAAAAAATATAAATTAGAACATATATTTCAAAAAGCACTCTTAAAAATTATATATTTGATAATAGAGCTTTATGATACATTTCAATTAATAACGGTATCATTGAATAACCAATTATGAAGAATTGTGTGAAGATAAAATCAAAGTGAAATCTAGTTACCAACTGTGTCTCCTATAAAATGTAATCTATGTACAGTCTCGATCAAATAAAACTTATAGATAGATCATTTATCGATATCTTGTGCACTACTATTGGAAAACGAAAATCGGCATATATATCAACTTTTCTGATTGTATTTTAAGAGAGAGCTTATTAAATTTACACTAATCATATTTTCTGATTAGAAATACATATTGAAATATCTTAAGCCAAATATCTCTAAAGTAAATATTTATCTACTCTTTTATTACGAATCATAAAAAGACACATAACATAGCTACACATATACTTTAATTAGTCATAAATATATATAAGAATCTCATGGATATATAGAAATTAAATTTGACTGTCAATATAAGATAATCGTAATAATAAATAGAGATAATTATATTTTAACTATAAAGGTGCCATAAATAGAGATAAGGATTAATGTTATCTCTCGAATTATTAAGCAATAATAAGACAATAAATACTTTGGCCTAACTAGAACTATTACTTGAACTTTTCAAAATGAATAGAAAAATATTTTTAATATAAGAAATAGTCAGAAAAATAATTAAATAGATAGAAAAATCTTCATTGCCCTAATACGTATCATAATGAATTGAATTATGGATCACCCTAATTAGTAGAAAACACTAATAAGATTCAAAATAGTATATCCACCAAATATTCGCTTGATACAGGTATAAGCACAGAAAGCATATAGAAGCAGTGTAGGAACTGGCAAATGAATGTCAGTTAAGATACAACTGCTGGTATGCTATTAAGATTAAATAAGATACAAACTTTATTAAGTACAAAATTAAAATTATTGTAATATAACTCTAATAAACATGGATCTATTATATTAAATGATTTATAAATATACTAAATCTAATAAGAATAAATAAATTATATAATATTTATAGAGATAATAGCGACTCTATAAAAGGAATAAGTTTCTGAAATATATCTAGTATCGATATATATTCATATATATATATTTATACGAGATAAATTATTATATATATGTATATCAGAAATAGCCAGTAATACAAGTATTATATACAAGCTCTGAGTATATAATTAAGATTATATTTTATATGATTGTGACTGTTGATACAGTTATAATAGGTCTGTGATAGTGCGATAGATATAGAAGAATTTTTGTTCTATAATAGGACAGTGTCTATGATAGAGTGTGAGTGGTATAACGATATAATAAATAGTCTATAAATGTATTTTAGTGTTGTAGTATCCTTACTATGTATATTGCTACTTACTCTTCTGCTAAGTTGTGACTGTTGCTCGTACGATAAAAATATATACGCTTGACTCACGAGCTACTCTATATTTATATCAAATATATATACACTACATAATTCCTCAGAGATCACTCTTTTAATTCTTTCTTCATTATTTAATCATTTTTCTTGAGAAAATGTTCTAATTTAATTCTCCTATCATGCATCCCTTTTTATATCTTTGTGTATAATTATTATCACTATTTTTTATTATTGTAATAATTAATACTATATTAGTATTATATATATTATTAATACTAATCCACCTCATATATTATTAAGTTACATAAAATCAAAGGTCTTCTCCTTTTAGTGTATCAAAGACTGCAGTGCAGATAATAAATTCAAAATCGATATCTGATTCTCAAATTAAAGATAAGTTATTGATATATGGATACAATGAACTTTATAAATTTCACTGATCTTCATATAAAATCAATGATTATGTGAATACTTTTCTTCGCTTTGTAGAATAAAAAATATAACATAAAATACATGACTTATGTATCCTTATTATACACAATCACTCTAGTTGTCCAAATATAGAATAATTTTTGTCTTAAATCAACATTGAAATGACTGAATTGTATTATATAGGATGTGCCACATAAGAACACTCTCTTCTACTCTCTGATTTATTATTAGTATTATTTCTTTTAATAAATTAAGCTTAAATTAAAATGAATTAAAAGTTACAATAAACACTACGCTCTAATCATGAGATAAACGTATATTCTTTTTGTTATCTTTAATAGAAATCAATACTTACATATTCTGTAATAGTAGCGAAGCGTTTCCAATCCTGCGGAGACTCTATGTTATTGGGGCGAAACCAGTACACGTTATATATCTCGGTAATGACGAATACTGTATTGTAAATTAAACTTAATATTATACATTAATTTTTGATCTAAAATTAATAATAATAATAATTATTTAATAATAATAATAATAATTAATAATAATAATAAAATAATATAATAATAATAATAATAATAATAATAAATAATAATAATAATAATAATAATAATATAAATGTGATTAAATGTGTTTTAGAAATTTACAATGTTTTTCAAAAGAGGATTGAATAATTAATAGGATTAATTCCACTACTCCCTCCCCCAAAACCCCCCAAAAAAAAAATAATCTATATTTTTATTATAGAATAAAACTATTTCCTCATAAAAAAAAAAAAGATGGTTTCACAAAAAAATCATTGGTGGTGGGTTTGTGGCAAGGTAATTACATATCACGGTTAATAAATATTTATACGTAGATTTCTAAATAACTTTCCTTAGAAGTCGCTCAATATTTTTCTTGTAACAAACATTTTAAACATTTTTTCTTTATTTATATTTTTACTGATTTTCTAAAAAATTTTTCAGATTTTTATTTTTTTTTTTTTTTTATTTTATTTTATTTATTTTTTTTTTTTGTTTTTTAGTTTTTAGTTAATTTATTATATTTTTTTAAAAATAAGTCCAGTCAACTGTTGATGAATATTTAGACCAATCATTTTAATAATCTTCTATAAAATTTTAAAAATTTTCATTAATTTACAATGTATTATATTAATATTCTTAAATTAATTATATTATATTCATTTCTATTCTTGCATTTTATACTCAGCTTAATTTACTCTTTACTTTGAAATTATAACTTTTCACTGTCTCATTAACTTTTAATATCTTCACTATTAATCCCTTTCATTAGTTATTTTTCTTCCATAAAAAGATACGTAAATATATTATATATATATATTAATATATATATATAATTAATATCCAAAATGCATATATAATTATATATAGTTAGAAATTAAAAATATTTTAATTAGTTTCAGTTATTATTGTGCCTGGGAAGAATATAGCAAAATTATTTTTACACCATTGTAGCATTGATAATATTGTGTCACTTTGATTGAAGTATTCTTCTTCCACTATTATTCTCTTGTTTGGGCCTTGTCTTATTGAGGCACTTACACTTTTCATCCTCTTTAAGATGAGACTATTTATTTATTTACAGAAAACAATATCATGTATCCAGCCATTATTTCAATCTTTCTTCATTTGCATATTTAAGTTATTTTTCTATATCTGTTATCTGCTCCCCGTAGTGAGCTATGTTTGCTCATGTTAAGTAAAGTTAAATGCTTTCAGATTTTTTATGATCTTTAGATCATTTATCAACAAAATTCATTACCTGTGAAATTATTATACTTTGAAATAATGTTTAATGGTTAAAAAAAATGTACCTTGTGGCTTGGTAAATAAACATTTAAAAAAGTGTTATGAAACTCTTGGAAACCTTACTGAAGGATCATAAAGAAGCCCGCCCTACCTTTTATTATCTATCTAATATTGAAAATATTCTAGCTTATATAACTTTATTTTAATTGCACTGTTATTGCATATATACTCCCGTGTATTTACAAACTCCACAAGTTCTAATGTAGTGAAGGTTTACTATTCTATATACATTTACTGTTTATAAGGAGTAAGGACTACTTGGTGATGAATAACACTAAATGTTCAGTATAGGTTGCACAGAATGACAGGCTTATTGGAGTGTGTAACTATTTGGCTGCCTGAGTAGACGAATGAGTTTTAAACAGTTTATCTTTTCAATATATATTACGTATAATATTTATAAATTTTTTCAACGCATAGGTGCAGGTGACACAAAACAAATGAATTAACGAATATTAGAAGCCAAATGTAGTTGCGAAATTATATATCATACTTAGAAAATCCAAGGCTTACTATATGTTTTTCTTTAGATATTTAATAATATAGCTATACTCATTTTCAGGTACTCTATATATGAGATATATACCACCAACCCGCATAAATATTTAACTTATACTTTTTCTCATATATATATGATTATTTTTTATTTATATATTATAATGTACCTTGTTCTACATATAAAAAATTTAATATTATACAAATAAATAATTAGTACCGCACTGTTAATTATTTTTATATGTATGACATAGGCGAAATAATTTATTTGTTTATTCTATTTATATTTTATTAGTATTTTCCTTATTAATGTGAGAGAAAAGTAGAAAAATCTTAGATATAAGTATTTTACCAACCCTACACATACCGTTACTATGTGATTAGTGTATAGTGTAGACATAAGACATAATATCATTCAAACTGATACTACCTAGCCAGTCCACTTATAATTTACAAATCCTACTTACAACGACACACACACTAATATAATATTGAATATATATTAATATATATAATAATTAATATATTTAATATATATATTATAGGATCATGTATCCATATTTAGATTGTAATGTTTGTATATATTATTTAATATATTATATTAAATATATATATTATTATATATATTAATATATTTAATATATTATATATATATTATTAATATATATAATTTAATTTATATATATAGATATATTTATCAGGGAGGAGAGGTAGTAGAGTTAAATTAATTACATGATTTTGCCTCTAGTAGAGAAGAGTCATATAGAAATAACAGATATAAGAAGTAGTTTGCATGTAGTTAGAGAGAGAGAGTGATTAAGGTGATAAATATTCAGTGGTGAGTAAGCGAAAAGAATGATCAATAATGGTTAAGTAGAAAAGCATTTAGTAAAATTTATATATTATTTCTCTCGAGATAAATTAGAAATCACTAAATATGCAAAAGAATTGCAACATTAGGTAATAAGAAGTATTAATAAAAAAGAAACAAAACTAAACATTCTCGAATTTTCAATTTTCATTCTAGAATGCAAAACAAGTTTAGTAATGAGGTTGTGCTTACACACATTAGCCATATAACTTATGTCATCACATTACAAACACCTCTACATCAACACACACACGACCACCTCAACCTACACACAACTCACACCTAACACACAACCACACACACACACACAACACACACATATTATATATTTAATATATATATTATGATATATATAAATATATATATTAATATATATATTTAATTAATATAATATAATATATTATATATATATATAATTAATATATATATAATATTAATATAATATATATATAATATATAAGTATATATATATATAGTATTTTTTATATATATAAATTATATATATATATATATATATAATTATATATATATATATTAATGGGCTTTTATTTAAAACCAGTATAGGATATATTACAATAAAAAAATTTAACTTTTTTGTAAAGTTTGGTAAAAATACTAAGTAAATGCATTTATGATTCCGGGGTTAAAAATCTAGAAATTTATAAGAGTATTTATGTTTTTGTTTTTGATTTTGTTATCATAATGATACGATTGTGCACTTTTAGTTATCTAGTTCAATTAAATGAGATTTATTTTTCTATAATTAATAATATATACAAAATATTATTTTTTCTTCTAGTTAAATTATATATTTTCATTATATGAGTATTCTATAATATTTATTGAGTATATAATGTTAAAAACTTAGTGACTTAAAATAATAATAACCAATTAGTAGGTATGAGATGCCACAGAGGGGTGTGTTATATTATATATATATATATATATTTATATAATTATAATTATTTAATATATAGTATATATAATATATATATATAATATATATATCATATATATTATAAATATTAATTATATTAATATATTTAATATATAATATATATATTATAATTATATAATTATGATTATTAGGGTTATTAAATATTATATAAGTAGTCATTAGAGAGAATGAGTGAGAATAGAGATGAGTGGAGAGAGATATCTAAGAGAGAGAGAGGAGAAGATAGATAAGAGGAGTAAGAGATAGAGATAGTCAAGAATATGAGAGATTAGAGATATGAAGAGATGATGAATTAGAGAGTAGTAAGAGCATACAGTCTCACGCTTACTTCTTTGTAGTTTTTCCCATAATAATAACATAGGCAAGTATATATGAATGGATGAAATCGCCCTCTAGAGCCTTAAAATACTAATTCCTCGTTGTTGGAGAACAAGTTTTCTTATCATGTATGACCTTAATGTTTAGTCAAGAATAACTCGTTAGTCATATTTATTTATAAATTAAACTAGTAAGGATATTAATTATATTTAATATATATATATATATAATAATTATTAATATATATTATCATATATATATATAATATATTAAATATATTAATATAATAATATATATATATTATATATATAATTTATATATATATATATATATATTAATATATATAATATATGTTATATATATATATATATATTAATTAATTATAATATTATTAAATAAATATAAATATATATATTAATATATATATATATATAATAATATATATATTAATATATTAATATTATAATTAATATTATTTAATTAATATATTATATATATTATGACCAAAGGCACCTTTAACCTATATATATATATTGAGTGGGCATATAAATATAAATAAATATTTGGTGAGTGAGAAATAAACTGAGGATATAAAACACCACTCATAGAATTTTTATACCACATGCCTTGACTTAATATTTATTATATTACCTTACTATAAAAGTTCTAATAGTCATAAGTAATAGTCTCAGAAATAATAACAGGTATGGTCGAGCTTATTAATGTATAGAATGTTTATGTGTATTCATATTTCCGTAAATAAATGTTTGTAATTTCGATACACAATAATAATGATTTGCTTTTATGGACTTAATACATTTTTAGCAGTACTAATATTTATAGATTTCTTATGCTATCTGGGATTTTATCTGTCTCTTTTATACTTAGTCTATGTGGATGCGGATACTATAATTTGCAAATTTAAACTTAGTTTTATATTTACATCTCTCTCAATTTTTTAGCCAATATTGTAATCTAATATTCCTCCTTCTACAACCTCATAATCTCCCCTGATACCCCAAACATCTCGATTACAAGTTTAGCCCGTATTGCAATTTGTCTTGTCCATTTCTGAAAGTTTTCAGTTATTTCCATTCAGAAGGATTGACACATAATCAAGAAATCTGTATTCTTATATTGCATAATAAAGGGTTACTCAAGAAAGCGCTTGTGATTTTCTTAGTTTAAATGATAAAGTATAATTGATTATATATTCAGTTTATCATTGGTTTATAATCCTCATAATTATAATCCTGAAAAATTATTTATAAATTAATAATATGAAACTGTTACTTCTTACTTAGCGTAATACTTTTCTCGATAAACATCTATTAATTTTTCCAATGAGTTTATATCAAATATCATCATTTAAATTTTGTTATATGTATGAACTGATAAATACATTTTCATCAAAATGATATATCATATATATGGCAGCGCTACAGGTTTAGGAAAGGTTATAACTAACCACATATTAATGTAATTGCAAAATTTATATGCAATATAGACTAATTTGCTGATTTCTATTTTTACTCTAATTTATAGCATTTCTTAATACTCGATGGATAAAGGTTCATAATAGTTCTTTTAGGTAATAATTTCAAGATATCTACTATATTATAATGGTAATCATGAAGGTGATTCTTAGTCGCAAAAAGTTATATGAAACAAATATCCATTGCTATTGTAATTATTAAATGGACAAAACAACAAATGAGACACATCTCTGATTATAGCTTACTTATTTCACTATTCCTAAACAATATTTAATAAATTGTTACTTGAATAAATGAAAAAAATGCTTTAGTTAGCCAATAGATAGTTTATGTCCACTATCCATACCTTTGGACATTTGGAATGAAAGGGTCTACCTTAGGTGCTTAATCCGGATAAATAATTATACCTCGAGGAGGTAAATTCATCACAAGGAATTAAATTTTGCATTCATAAGTTACTACAAGTCTCTATAATCTCTAATTAACTCGTTTTTATTCTTTATTAAGAGTTATTACTCCACATCGCCCAATCAGTTTTGGAGTTTCATTATTTCAAAGTTGAAATTATTGCTTTTTCTCATTTATATAACTATGATTTGCATTACATTATTCATTTCTCGTATTTATGTTATTAATGTTGTTTATTGACTCACCAATTTTTCATTTAAATATTTCTTGTAATAAGAAATGATCTGAGATACGTACTCATATAATAATTGAAACGACAAACTTTATGATATACCTAAATACAGCCTTTTTCTTTAAATATTAATAACTTCTTATATATTTGTAAAAATCTCAGACCATGTAGAAAAATTAATATACATAATTATTTCATTCTATTTAATTTTTATGTTATTATAATTATAACAATAAAGGACAAACACTTTGATATTTAGTAATCGCTTTGAGTGTTTTTTATATAAGGAGGTCATAATGTGTTTGACCCTTACTATCTGTAACATTTCACTAGTCATTTCGCTATGACGTATTATCCACTTTTTCTTTAGTACTATTACATATTAATCTTAGTAGTCATCTAAGCTTGTATTATATTGATGTTTGATATCCAACTTACCGAATATTATATCTGACTTATATGAGTTACTCCTAAATAATTTGTCTTATTACTCTTTACAGAAGTTTAATTAATTACTGTGAAAAGTTATATGCTACGCGTTATCCGTTAGCCTATGATATATATTATATTATTATAATTTATTTATAAGTATTAAACATTATTATTTCAGAATTTCGGGTCTTACATTAAATAACCGTTAAATGTGGGAAGTCATGCTCCTTGAACTATTAAATATGTCTCCTGCTATTTCATTTTTTATACACTTTCGACAGCGTGAGATAGAACTGCGATTTATAACTATGTTTGTAGTATGAGTCATTTACACAAAGTATAATTATAGGCCTCTTCAGCTGCGGTCAAGATTAATATTTTACTATACTTAGCATCACGTATTAATTACACTGACTGTTTGCACTTATCAAATAAAGTATAAGCATTAACTAATCCTAAGGTATATATTACCTGTACTTTGGCTCTTTATTTATCTTTGTTTAGAACGGTGGTGAGTTTATTATATCATGACACTGGACGTGATATGGTGTTTAATAGATACCTTATTTTATCAGAATGCATAGGCAATCATATTATCTTAATACTTCTTTGATGGAAGGTTTTTATTCATATTTCATTTATTGGTAGTCTTGATTATATTAATTAGGAAATGCTCTATTGAAAATTAGATGTTTCCTTACTGAATAATTAACATATTATGTTAATACTAAATAAACATTTATATAGATATAAATTAATTAATAATTATATATTAAATAGATATTATTGTAAAAATGATATATGTATTTTGAAATTATGTTCACATTGTTTTATAATACTGTCAACTACTATAACTCCGATACAGAACACTGAATAAATGTATATAATCTTAAATTACTGACTAATATTTACTATAATATATATCCTTGCTCTAATTTCTAAATTAAAGATATATAAATCATGAGTATATATATAAATTAATAAATAGTCCATACGTGATAAGTGACTCAACCATCGACGTCATATAATCTCTCAAATACTACAACAAATTATGAATCCCCAGATCAAAGTAATGCTCAAATACTCTTAGAAGAATCCTCAGAGACTGGTGAATATACACTCTATTAAATTGCTTTTTCCATATGTTCTTTTATTCACATTAATACCATTACTTCAATGTATATTTTACTTATATCCACTCTTCTTGCTTATATACTGAAATAGTCCCTGTCTATCTTATTCTGTTTTTCTGCTATAAAAATAATTATTTGAATATCTTCATTTCACTCATAACTCCGGATTCATTTGTAACCTATCTTCTGTTCTATTCCAAAGACTACTGATTTCAATGACATTGTCTGATTTTCTGAGAAAAGAAATAATCTTCGAATATCCTTCCAACTATTGACAAATTAAGTAAATTTTATTATATTAGTTGATGGAATATAGGAGAGAGCAACTTTCAGCAATGCGTGTGCAAGACAGAATAAGTCCATTAAAAAGACACTCGTTCCATATTTTTATAGGCCTAAGATTGATATCACTTATATCATCGGCATGATCTTTGCAATACGTCATTCGGAATGCACTTCCTATTGAACCCAACTTACACTTTATAAAAAATGTTGCAATTTTTTCCAGTGTCTTATGATGTGAGCTTCCTAAGTTTAGTCTGGGCCATTCGCCCTTTCTGCCAAACACATATTATCTATACTTATTATTAATATATAACTAGTTAAATAACCAGGACCTTTTAAAGCTTATATATGACCGATATAGAAGGCTAATATATAGAGCATATAATTTGAACTTATCCATTATGTGTACCCCCAACAAAATAAGAGGTCATGCTTGATCGTTTTCTCATTTTATTGCTCAAGGAACAAATAACGTCACCTCTTATATATATTATATATATATTAACCATGTTAGTATACAATTAGAAAACTATAAGTATTAGATCACTGTAAAGTATTGGCGACTCAATTATAAGTTGAGCTGTGTATGCCTCGTTTGAGAGTGTGTGATAGACCCTATCATGCTGATCTCTAGATGACTGAGTTCACATCGACTCTTTGTGATTACTTCGACTCTCTGCGGAAGCTTTAGTGAACGACTGAACGGGAATGTTTTTATAATTATTATATTATTATTATTATTATTATTATTATTATTATTATTATTATTATTATTATTATTATTATTATTATTATTATTATTATTATTATTATTATTATTATTATTATTATTTAGTGTTTGTAGATTTGGTATATGTCCTATTCATTACTAGGGATTATTTTCATTCCGTTTAATTTATTATTAATTACTTTTTATTTAGAAATTTTCTTATGAGAGAAGAACTTATTGTCTGCAAATCATGATTATAAGAATCATTATTAAAACAATTTTTAAGCTAAATTTAATTATTTGGTAAAAATCTTGAAAACTAATATATTCAGGAATCTTTGTACTGAATGTACTCTAATATCAATTCTCACCATGCATTAATGAGTTTATATGCTTGTAAAGAAGGTCTATCAGTGGCGATGCCGCTCACTATCAATTATATTAATATATGTATGACTTTTTGGGGTACAAAGATTATCACACTATTATTACGTTAAGCCATTTTCATATACATAATATTACGGTATAGGTTTATGTCCCATTTAATATAAAATATCAAGACTTTATACAAGAGTGTTAGGGCCTAACGCTAATTATATATTTAATAGTTATTATATAAGGCCTATATATATATATTTAATATATATATATATATTATATATTATTATATTATATATATAATATTCTTAAAAAGAAATTTTTTTGTCCCCTTTCTTTTACCCTATGAAAAACATAATTTACTTCCTAATTTTCTATTTCTTTCAACTTAGCTTTAAGAACTCTATCATCCTTCTAATTTCCTAGCCATATAACAGCTTAATCTTCTATACCTTCAATGTTACTCTATAGTCCTTACAGTCTTTCCAATTCATCTCACCACTAAATACATTCTGTACATTATAACTATCACTCCAGTTTTTACTATTAGCCTTCCCTACTCTACTTAACACTTTTCATCAGTACATTCTCCACTTTCTTTATTCATACATTTATACCTTTTCCTATTCTTATTTGGTTTATCACATCATTCGTATTTTCTTTTGCATCCACCTCATCATCCTCTGAATTATCACTTTTCTCCTCTTCTTCTTCACCTTCGCTTCTAATCACTCATACCAGCTTACATTCCTAATCATCATTGATACTATTATTAACCCTATCAACTTTTTTCTTATTCATTTCTTCCTCTTCCTTCTGAATTTCATTACCTTTAGGCATCCCTGCCAATCTTGTTATATGAATCCTAGCTAGATCTCTCAAAGTACCCCCGTGTTTAACTACCACAGTCTTACCATCCTGTTCAATCACTTTAACTGGTTCCCTCTATTGTTTATCAATTTCCATCTTATAATACACTTCTTCACCTGGTTCAGCTAGCTCTAACTTATGCTCCCTTATTTGCCCCCTTCATAGCTTTAATCCTTTCCTCTAGCCTAGCCTTTGCTAACCCTGCTAAATAACTTTTACAATTTCCACTTCTGTACCTAAAATCCCCATGCACTTCTTCCTCCAATGTATTATTAGGTAATTTAACATTTTCCACCAAAACTAATAGATTTGGTGAATAACCATTCCTATCTAATACACTGTTTTTAGCTGCAACTGATCAAGATAAACTTACTATTCTTCAATGTCCATTCTCTCATCTTTCTCCCTGAATCTTTCAATAAACCAACCATTTTCTTACACTGACCATTGCTCTGTGGACTCTCAGCAGCAGTTGCTCACTGAATTATTCCAAATCTTTCTTGCAAACCTTTCATATCTTTATTTTGAAATTCTAAACCATTGTCACTCAAAACTCTTTCAGATGCACCAAATTATCTTATCCATCTATCCAATATTTTTTCTACTATTTCCTTAGGTTCTTTACTTTTACCCAACAAGCCTGGCAGTAACATGTTCCCAAATCTACAATTACCAAAAACCTATGCCCCTCCAATTCTCCAAGATCCATTGCAATCGTCTCATTAAAAATCTTAGCCAAGGGAAATCCTACTACTGGCCTACTCAGTGTCCTTTTTATATCTTATACATTGTGAGGGAGAGTATAGGAAGCAAGAAGTGATCAGAAAGATATCCCACTCATAATCCTAACTAACTGAAAACAATCTAATGCTAAAATATAATATAAACTAGGGTGAAACCCACCTTAGGTATTCTAAAGCAGATCCTGTGACAGAGGCTGTGAGCCTGTGACTAAAGCTGATTCCCACTGATGAGATATTAGGTTTTCTCATAAAGGGGGGTAACAAAGGGGAGGACTAGATGAATCTGTTGAAAAACCACTCTAAGGACTGTGGTAATGACTATTATTGTTGCTTTTATTATGAAGGGGATAATTGAAAGAAAAGATAACTATAATATTTAATATAAGAGGACCTATATTATGGGGACTGTGGGTTATCCCACGTATGTATTATACATGATGGTCTCTAATTATTGAGCTTCATCAGGAACTATGATTGAGTCAGAACTGAATAGAAATTATTTGCAGGTACACATGGTCCAACTGAGATAAAATAAAACCTAGATTGAAAGAAGATTCTTCTGAGCTACAATTGTAAATGGTGATGCGTTGAACATGGGAATTATAATTGTTGATGATGAAACTGATGCAAAAACGTTTTAGACAATTCAACTTATTTGGATGAGTGATTCTAATCCTCAAAGCTTTGTTTAACTGTTGGCTTCTATGATGTGGTTAACATCAAGGTTGGAAATGTTTTTTAGATTGGTACTATGAAGGCCTAGATTGGCAGATTGCCTCTAGATTGGCACTATAGTACATTGTCCCGTGGACAGAGAAAAATGGCACAAATTGAAAAGTGGCCCCTAGATTGGAACCTGGAAGAAAATGTATTAACATTAATCTTTCAGTTCCAAGGGCTGCAGAAGAGCCAAGTTATTATTATTAATTAATTATCAGAAAACATGATTAATGAAATGGATGAGCAATGAGTGATGATATATTTACATACCCTTTGAAGATAAAAATATGTCCTCTGGAAAGGGATGGCAATCTTCTGATGAAGGAGACTTGTTGGATTTGAAACTGTGATACAACATCAGTTACCAATCCTTTATATGTAAGTACATATAAAGCATTGTATGACAAATAAACAAAAATGAATTAAGACAGTAGTACATCACAAGTAGGGACCTATTTGTATTGTTGACACAAGCTCTTATCAATCTGCTTAACAAATATAAATGGCAGATTTGTCAACAAAGAATCTGAAATCATTAATGTACTTTTCCTGAAACGAAAGAGAACATTACAAATTTCAGGAAATGGGTTAAGCCATGATCATGGATCATGAGATGTAAATTAAATATTACAACAATACAATAATATTAAATTTAATTTACAATGATGGGTCCTGAATATTTGTATTCAAGAGTTTGTATTAAAACTACAATACCTATCAAGGAATTCATCATAAGGGAATGGAACAGCTCCCTTATAACATGTCTCACATTCCTCACTTATTTTCTCTAAACTCTTCCTTATTAATTTACAATCCTTTCCATCTATCTCATTCCTATAAGCATCCCTTATCAGATCCCATAACCTTTCTTTACCTGGGTGACCAAATTGTATATGCAATCTTGAACTATTTTTACTTTATTCCTTTCATTTAGCAATTCTTCTTTTATATTTCCCTGCTACCTGCTACCAAACTCTCTTGCTTAAACCTCTTCTTAAATCTATTCTTAAATGTCCCTTTTCATTTGTACAGCTTTTAACTTTCATATAATACCAAGCACCCCTATTTTAAGTTCATTTGCACGAACATTCAGCACCACTACAACATTCATTTTTTAAAAAGTTTCATTCCCTAACACCAAGGGATATATCTCCCTTCACAACCTCAGTAATTAAAAAAAAAAATTCTATTAATATAGCAAGATATCACCCAATACACATTTACACCTGATACACAATCCCCAAAAACACCTCCCCTCTATCCATTCCATACACTCACAAACTTTCTTTCATTTTCATTCATACTACCTACCACTAACCCTAGTCACTTTTCTCCTATCACATTCTTTTGACATCCTGTATCAATAATAGCACCTATATCTTCATTCTAATCTTTGTTCCTTTCTTGTTCTCTTAAACCTTCCCCATAGAAAGCTTGAGGCTCTACCTATCTAAACCAACCTCTTCCTCTCCCTATACCTTGATTGAATTCATCCAATTGATTTTCGTTAATTTTCCTATCACCCACTACTCTTGCACTATCTACAACTTTGAATTGTCCCACATTTGGATATCTTGCAGCTAAATGATACTCTGATCTACATACAACACCTCTCATCATATGCCCATATTTATTCTTTGGGTTTGTTTTCACACTCTCTCCTTCATATGCTTTCCTATTATCCTCTTATCTTCCTCTCTTTTACCCACAAACCCTTGGCTTTCTTTGTCTTATCTATCTTACCCCCTAGACCTTCACACACATTTATGTCCTTCTTTAAAATTCTGAAAATCCTTGCCACAATATGCCAAAACCATTTGGCTCTGATTCATCTCTACAAATGCTCCTTCTAGCAGATGTACTCTTTGCATATCTTCTAAATATACCCGGCCAGTTTTCTTGCATTTATCTTCTATTAGTTCATATCTACTCACATACTCTCTCATACTCTCGCTTTCATTTCTTTTAATATAGAAGTACTCCAAAATTCTGCCATATCTATCTATCTTCTTCTCTTTCCCATATCTTTTATCCTATTCAATTATTACATTTTTTATGCTTTCTTCTTTACCCAATCCCTCTAAGTCAATATTATACACACACTCAAAAGCTTTTTCACCTAGACTTAATTACCAACCTCACCTCCTGGACATTCATACTCCTTGCCATCTAACTTCAGCCACCATTCCACTGTTTTCTTCCAAACCTCATAGACATCATATTCACCTAAATCATTTCTGTCACCGCTTAAACTTGGACATAACCTTCTCCCTCTCGAGTCAATCTTCTTTCTCTTGCCCTTACTACTACTATGCGGCTTTCCTTTATTCATTGTTAGCACACTAACCAACTAGTCTAACAGCCTAATCTAGCCATCCTGCTACTGTTAAAGTGGTAGCTAAACTCTAATCTATCAACCACAAAAGCAAAGACTTACATATAATGAACCATGAAATTAGTTGCTGGCTTTTTCTTCTTAGTATAGGTTGAATTAAGCTAACATAAACATAAAATGATGTAAAAATGAATAATGACAATAACCACAAAAAATATAAAAAAATAATAAAAATAAAAACTGCAAATAGGTAAACTCTCAGCCTATCTGTGTGCAGTGTAACCTAGTCCAACCTACTTACAATCTTATACCCAATCCCATGATACAGTAATAAAAAAACAAATACATTCTTATGTTAATAAGATATTCAGAATACCTTAATTCAACCTAAGAGTTCATCCTTTCTTCACTTACAAGGCATGATACAATTCTTTAATTCAATCCTTAATTGCAATATACTTTAAAGACACTGGTTTTATTCTCTTACAAATATTTCACTTTCTTTATATAAATACTGAAAAAAAGAAACTTTTAATATAATTCACCTATCATAAAATAAAAGAAACTAAACAAAAAGTCTTTATGCATGCGCAAACAAACATGCTGGTGAAGCATCATCCATGCAAGTAATTGGCTAAAGACAGAAAGCATATAAAACAAATTATATATATATATATATATATATATATATATAATAATATTATTTTATATAAATTAATATATAAATTAAATATATAATATATATATATATATATTATAATATTAGTATATATATATATATATATATATAATATATATATATATATATATATTATATATATATATGTATAATAGTTTATATATATATATATAATATATATATATATCAGTGGCGGCCTCTCTGAATTAAATGGTGGGGCCAGGTCTGTTTTTTGTTGTGTATATATAATATATTATATAATATATTATATATTCTATATAATATATATATAATATATATATATTTATATTATATATATATATATATATATATATATTATATATAATATATATATATTAATTAATAAAATATTATATAGTAGTATTTCTTCTTAATTAAAATAAAAAAAATATGTACTTGTAATCTTAAAACGCATTTAAAAAAAACTTACCTTTAAAATTGGTTTATTTGTATAAATTAGTTTGCCCTTCTGTTTCTTTATTTGGGCAAATTTTTCAATCATCTTTTGTGTTGAATTGAGGAATCTCCCCTCTACTAAGTCATGATGAATTGATAGAATTATATGAGCTTTTTATCTATCCTATGATGTTAGTTTCTTCTACGAAGGGTTTTATGTCCAAAGTAAGCTGAAACAACGTTCAGAATCGGCAGTCGACACAGGCGTATTAAAATGGAGATATTCTATTAACTCCGAACTGTAGTGATATCTACTTAATCCTGTCTCATGACATTCTGAGTATTTATTATACTCGAACCATGCGGAAACTTATTTAACTTATATATTGTCAGTACAATGATTAAAAAAAACAAGACCTGGTTACCGTATTAAATTTGCTGTAAAATCTATTTATTAATTACAGGTCACACTCTTCTAACATTTTTGGTGGATTTGGGAACTTAAAAAGGTTTTCATTCTATCCATTATAAAAGCATAGCGAGCTTGACTCCATTATCTGGGTATAATATTGATACTCGTTACTTTTATGTTAGCTCATATAAGGATAATTAATTATTTGCATAATATATTTTATGGAATTGTGGAATTATTATTATTATAAAATTATAAGCTTTATTGAAGATAAATTAAAATTTTAACTTATATATATCGTAGGTCGGATCAACAATATATATATGTAATGGACTGATTTAAAATAACTAAAATAAAATTTTTAAATCTTTTCATTTATTCTGAGTAATTATTATGTGATATATACGCTTATTGTCGGCATACCGGTTTATTTATAAAGAGGTATCAAGTTAAATATCAATACTTATGATCAATTTTTTTTAAAGTCTTTATTTAATAACAACCTATAAAAATACATTTACAACTATAATTATTGCTATATAAAAAATATATATTTTGCTATAATATATATTGTAGCCGTATTGTATAGTAAATTATGAAGATTCAAAATGTTACAATAAGCTATCTTCTAAACTGTATGATTTTATATATTGGACTTGTAAAACGTTTATGTTAATTAGTAAATAATATATATCTTATTGTATTAGTATTCAATCACGTGTGATTCATTAAAAAAAGATAGAAAGAAATTAAACCTCGTAGTTACTTATCCAATAATTCCTCATTTCAATAGACCTACTGATTATATATCAACCGAAATGCTTTATCGTCCATATACTCAAGTATTCATTATCTGTAATCCTTATTTAAAACATTTCACATGATACAGTTGTTTATCTTGTATTTCTTTATTTATATTGCATTTTAATTAGATTTATAGAATGTAAATAATTTCCAATATCAGGTATTGTATAACAATAAAATTTCCCTCACCTTATTATGGATAAATGTTGGTATAATCAATTATACTTAACTATTTTGAGAGCATTATTTCTGATTATCGAGTTTTTATTTTAGAGTTGAGATATTTCCTACTGAGTGTAATAAAGCACCAAATCCACTTACGATAAGTCAAAAATAATTATTTATTTTATATACTCACTATTTATATATATTTGATAATTTCAATTTAATAACCTTTTTCTCAAAATTAATATATTAATTATTTTGTAGTGCGTTAACAATGAACATATTAATATAGTGAGCGTTATAATAGGTAAGTCTTTATATACTTTTCAACTGGCCCTTATGTACTAAATATATATTATATATTATAGTATAAACGTTTTGAGGACACTACTACAAAGTCATTCATATTATAACAGCTTGCTATTATATCACGTTCCTATATTTTAAGGTACTTGTGCATAAATTTACTATAGTTAAGCTAGTTAAGTTTAACATTAGAATTTTTAATAATTATTACTTTCATATTTACATTATTGTTACTTTGTTAGTATTATATACCGGTAGCTGTTCTATATTAGAATATTACATAATAAAATACTCTATTAAAAATACTTCCTGACAGGTTGAGAATTATATTCTATAGAATATAATATTGGTCTAAATATATCATCAATCTGTGAACGGCAATATTGATTATCGGTTCCATGATTTCCTCACTAATCTGCTCATTGTATGGATATCATAAAAACCTGACATCATTAATTTCCTGATTTTTTATATTCGTCGATAATAAACATTATTACTACTTGACAGTCGCGACAAGTGTCAATTTTTGAGATGTATAGTAGTTTTGAGGTGATTTCATTCAAGTTTAGCACCGAATCATGTGATAAAGAATATATGTATTATCAAGAAGATTGAATCGTACGTCTATAGACCAGACTAAAAACGAGATTCTATTCATCGAGCTTAATAAAAAATGCGTCAAGCAATCACCTCTACCGGTTATTCTAGATTTGTGATGTTTCATCGTTGCCTCTCAAAGTTAATTCGTGAATTCGATTGTCAAAGATATTATAAGCAATCTCCTTCTATAAAAGACCCCCGCCTATGTCGAGAAAAAGTTTTTGTTTGATTAGTATCAGCGAAACAAAACCTAGTCATTATGTCTCCTTAAACACATACTTTTGTCAAGACTTGGGAGTATCGGTGGACGCTACTATGCGAGATGGAGTGATAAAAAATAATGGTAACATCCCAAGTTGGGGGGAATACAGAAACCCTCGGAATACACAGATTTTGTTGTCAAAGGGGAGTGGAGTTTTCCGGCTCTATACTTTCTTCATGCATGGGTGAACTTTTATGACGTCTGTGGACCAGACGAGTTTTAAAAACTATCATCTGGGCAACCTGCTTCTTATCGTAAAGAATAAGACGAACCCTCGCGAGAAAAACGAGTTGTAAAGATCTTTCTACACAATATAGGCAGAAGACAGGAGCGATCACATCACAGTAAAAAAGGCAAACCTAATCCTTTCTTTGTTTGATGCCACATCACATCTGGGCATTGTTTATAAACATTTCCTCTTTTCGCAAACCAAGATATGTAATTATTCATAGTAGTTCTTATCCATATCTAAAGTATCCCATTCTTTAACTGGTTTAAAGAATGTTGAACAAACTAACGTAAGGGAACTAAGTAAGCGTGAATCATTAGAAGGTTACATTTAACAGTTCTTTCTATAATTAATTTTTACTCTTTCATGTTTTACATCTCTCTCCTCCTCATAGTATTGAAGACAATAACTTAATTTTAATATAATGTAATTCACACATACCATGACCTTTTTAAACATATTTATTATGTCAGGAGATCTGCCTATCAGGAGGATGCACCTCGTTAAAAAGAAATATTCAAAATCGAAGAAGTAGATCTGGGTTCCCTTTTTATAATAATATAAAAAAAAGTATACAGAAAAAAAAAAAAAAAAATCATTACGCCATTCAACATTACAATTCTATGGGGCTTCAAGGACTCTCCGAGATAGAAAGAATTTTTCAAGAATTTCCCAAGGACCATTTTATCTTTGGAGTTCGGGTAGTTTACTCTGAGAATTAAGATTATAAATATTGTTGGTTATTTATCAAATTAATAGAAATTAACTAATTTATATTTAATTTGAGATAAAATAAATTGGTGAAGAAATAATGAGTAAATGATTTACTGGTATATTGAATTTAAGGAAGTTTGGAGGAGGAGGGTGGATTAATGCACTTTGAGTATTAAATAAAAAGCGGATCAGAATAGGTATTAACGCGAATAGGCAGAAATTAATCTTTTTTGACTCGCAATGTTCGATAAATAAAATTTGTTGCAATAAACCAAGACTAATAAGGCAAATATTTTCGATGTCATAATTGATGAAAAATTATTCATCTCTGTGGTAAATTGACAGTTCTTTACTTACTCACTATTTATCTATGTTTCATTCAGGCGAATGAGACCTTTGATGATTACACAGGTAAGGCCTTAAAGAAAAAGTTTTAAGAGTAAAAAAACGATAGAGGATAAACCGAGAGGGAATTTGATTATTAGACATGATTTCGGTATCGAATCGATCTGGCTGACTCACACCCAAGAATAATATTATTAATACATTTTATATATATTTTGAATGGTAAACAGTCATATCCTAGTCTCACAAATTATTTGCCTCAGGGTTACATTATTTTATTATTATTTAACAAATAGATCACTATACACTATGCACCATCGCTTGAGTTAATTTATTATAGAACCATCATAAAATACTTATTTAGGTAGCAGTATATGGAAGTACCTTATGTTTATTTTATTAATTTATTTTCAAGATCTATACTTTATTTTCTCTCTATACTATCATATTAGTTATTCTCTTATTTACTCTATTTTACTTATATTATATATTTATATTATACTTATATATTATATATATACATTTATATCCATCTAATTATTTTAACCAAAACATGGTTTGCTTTTAAAGGGAAGCTATATGCAATTTTAATCCAATTAATATCCACGGTGGCCGGTTTCACGCCTGGCCCCTAGGGCTTTCAATAACTGAATAAATGAGAGTCTACTCAACACAAACACGTGCGGCGGTGACATTTGTTGTTACGGGCTTATTCATAATATCTTAGGCCCGAATTTCGCTGGGCTCACGAAGCTGCTCTAGTTAAGCTTACTGTCAGTAACTGTCGCTGGTTCGAAACTGAGCAAGTGTTTGTTTAGAGTTTGAACATGGCAACAAATTATTTATCTAGCACCATCCTCATCTCCTCCTCATTCACTCCTCTCTTCTCTCTCTCCATCCCTCTCTCTCTCTCTCTCCTCCGTCATCTCTCTTCTCAACACCGCTTACTCCGCTGGAGTGCTCTCAACTCTTCTCGCCTCTCTTCCTCTCTCTCTCGCTAATCTCAAGGGTCATTTGCGGGAAATTAAAATATCGAAATAACTTTCAAATAATTTATTTTTTAATTAATGTTATATTTTATTTGCTGTTTTTTAAAGAATTACTCTCGGGCGGGGGCTCCGGGGCCCCACTCTCAGCGACCCTTATGGGCAAGAGCACACCGACCCTAGCACATATATACTATACTATACATCAACCATAATTACAAGCATGCATATATATTATATATAACACCTATTATAACTAACTACACAAACTACACTTCACACACAAGCGCACCTATATACCACATCTACATAACCTATCTACATATATATTATTATATACACACCTTATTAATCACGCATACAAAAAAGCCAGAACTAGAAGCACACAGCACATACACTTACATTATTATAAATATAATATATATATATATATATAATATATATTAATTAATATTATAATATGATGGCAATCCTCTAGAAGAGCCACAATTACCAATTATTCTATAATACAATAACAAGCAGCTACCTTTAGGGAAAAGGAATACCATTGTTGGTATGCTGGTTGAATAATATATTTTTAGGTTCTATGAAATGTTAAAATATAAAAAAAACTCTAAAAAATACTATAATAGCTACAGGACTAAAATAGAATCATTTTTGGAATCACGATTAAGTTAAATATTTATTATAGTTTTTAGGTAAAATGTAAAAATAAATAAAAATAATTATTGGGTAATAAAATTAAAGAAGTAATGAAAGGCGTCGAAGTCGGGACGGTCTAATAGAGAGTATAATAGGAACGATTTATATTTGAATAGACTTCAAATAAATGTTTTTTTCCGTTTTTCTTTCTTTTTTTTAACCTAAAATAATCCAAATCAAGGGTACTAGCCTCCGCTTAAAGGCCTGATGGGTCAGGACTAAGAGCATCATCCTGGCCTTTTTGGTCGGGAGGGTCTCCGGAAATCCACCCCGGCTGCTTTTGTTATTTGGGTGTCGCGGGGGGTTCTCCGCACCTAAACCTATGGGGTAAATCGGGAATAGTTCCCACAACGCTAGTATGTGTAAAGACTATTGCGCGCACACACCCTTCAGCTCGAGCCCTCCTATATTTTGCCCACTCTTCTACATTCATAACTAATATTTCACTACATTTTAACACTATATATTATATTATTACATTACTATTATTATACTATATTATACCCAAGAACATAAAGATAAGTTAAACATATTATCAATAGTAGTATAATTAAAATATAATATTATATTATAATAATTAAATTATATAATTATTATTAATATATTATATAATATTAATATTATCACTGTTTCATACCACTCGGGACTTTTGGATAAGGCTACTCTCCCCTAGTCCAAAAAAATAAATTTATACACATTTTTATTTCATATTTTTTCACTAACTTAAAAATTAAAATTATATAAAATTATCATAAAATATTGTATTATACTCATTTTCACCTGTATTTTGCTTTATGTTTTTTGAGATTATTATAATTTTTTCTTATCTTATTCTATTTAAAACATTTTTGCACTAAAATTTATCTAGACCGAGAAGTAATGCGAACACGATGTGAGTCTCCATTTTTCTCCGCTATATGTTTAGCTTTCTGGAAAGATTAATGGGAATGGTGGGCTCTAGTAATGATGAGGGCTGCCATTAAATATTATCTTATGATTTAGTACCATATAGTTATTAAGTTACTTTAGTATATATTATATATATACGCTTATTGGTAAAATAATTAAAAAAAATTAAAAGTAGATAATTTTTTTATATATATTATATCCGTATATTTTCTGTTATTTATATTATTATTATATATATTATATTTTATTATTTTTTGGCTGTATGGGACCTTTTTTTTTTTTTATACGGGGCTTGCCGCTAATTACTTGCATATACCATAAATCCTTTGACAGGGGGAATAGTAACTGTCATGAGTGGATTTTCCAGGGGAATTCAGAATCCAAGGTTCTGATTTTCTCTCATTGCTTAGGATATATATGGAACATTGTCTAGACACGGTAGTCCAGCGATTACGGGTGCTTATCAGGTAACGGTCATTATTAATATCTATTTTGATTATTATTATTAATTATATATTATTATTATTATTATTCTTGGTAGGTAGTTGTTAACTTTAGTTATGTAAAAGGTTACATTATTCTCTGATACTTTTATCTTATTTAATCACTTATTTAACTATGTTGTTGTTGTTGTGAGTAATTTTTTTTTAATACTAATTTATTATCAGAATTCAGGTTCTTATTCTCTTCTTCTTTCGTGCATAAATTATTTATTATTATTATTTTTTTTATTATTGATTGAATTCGCTAACCAAAAAAAGACGTGTTGTATTATAGATTATTAATATAATAAATTATTTTATGTAAATTATATTTTATTAATGTATTAACTAATTTGATTAGTTAATTACAATTTAAATTTATTATTATTTAATATTATAAACTCTAACAAGCAAAATATTTCTTAATCTTAACCTAATCTTGCTATGTTATTAAAATAGGATCCCCTATATAAGTCGGTCACTTATAATCTTATAATGTGGATACACTAAGAGAACGATGAGATCGAAAATTTGAAATTCAAGGTATATTTTGAATTAAATGGAAAGTTAAAACTAGATAATTATTTTTGGGGGTCAAAAGGTCAACAGTATTGTGCCTGCTGAGCACCAGCGTATTAGTAGCCCCTCTTACCTCTTAATATTGCTTAGTACCATCGTTTAAACTACTTGGTAATTATACAAGTACAAACTTATAAACTTAATCTATCTCTAATCTAACAAACTATGATCTAAAACTTCACTTTAATCTGCTGTTATAATATTACCATTGTTTTTGTTTCGCTAATATTCTTTACTACATAAGAGAAATCTTAAGCGATGTAGCTTTTTTGTTCACGTCGACAAGATATTTATTTAATATTAAACAGCTCTATTGCTAAGATAGAGTTGTGCTTTTTCATCACAATTTTCATTCACAATAAATACTATAGGAAGTTCACTTCACAACCAAGGTAAGAGAGCACTAGGTCCTTACTTGAGAGTTCCACGATATTACAAGTTTCATTCTTTCATTAACCCGGGTTTCAACTAACATTTTCGTTTTTTTCTAACGTTTGGTTTAGGTTCCTTTCTTTACTCCTATAATTATTTATAAAACTCAGTGTTAAATCTCATATGTTTTGGGTTTTAGTTATAACTTTATTATCTTATGCATTACTCAGGAGGCAATTACCAAAATTGGGCGTTCTCGTGCAGCGGAAATAAAGATTCTGGGTACTAATTAATCATTTTGCCTCTAATTGGTTCTAGGTTAAGTCTACCCTCAAAATCTATTCTCCAGAATGTGTCTGGGCTACTCCACCATTTTCATTTTATTTTAATATTCTTTCTCAATTTTGAGACATTTCTTACTATAAAGGAGTATAGTCTTTTTCAGAACTAAGTGTACACAAAAACTCGAAATCTAATGATGTTTGCATCTTTGACAAAAAAGTCCTCATCGTGTGAGACTATAATAACAATTACAATATTAAAATGTGTAAACGTTGTTTACATTTTTCATCTTTTTACTACTATTTTATTCTCTTTTGTTAATAGTTTAGCGATGAAGAAGATTGCATCCAGAAGAGAATTTCCGATGGTCGATTCTTGCTAAAACGAGAAATACACTATGGGGAATGGAGTTGAATAACATCATCTAAGTCAACATATGGAATAAACCATACACAATAATACGGATAGTCTAAGTTTACCTCCACAAGTTATACGAAATGAAATTAACAAATTGTTTTCCCAAGTACTTATGAACAGTAAAAATTTCGAACCACAATATAAATATCATATTCGTATTTTTAGTTAACTCTTCAATTTAAATAATAATTTCTTCTACAGTTTCAAATAAAAGTATTTGAGAAACAAATAACTCATTCGGAATAGAACTCATAAATCCTATATATAACATTTAATTTTTTTAAGCCGTCTGTCAGCACTATTACCTAACTTCCTAAATTTATGAGCGGTGATATATTTTTTATTGAACTCCATAATTATTAAAAACGATGCACACATCAGATTCCCACAGTCGTATCTTATTTTTAATTTTTCTCTCTCTTGAAATTTAAGATTTTGAACATGACTCTATTGATGGTAATTCTATGACGAGGTATTAAAAGGCCCATTTGACCAGTCGTTCATTAAAATGAATGAGTGAGGAAGGAGGTAACAAATTCCTGTGGTTTGATTTTTCCATTATACGGTTTGCTAGTAAGGAGCTTCTTGATGCTCGAAGATTAACTTACGCAACACCGTCAACCAATCCTGGGAAGGGATAGGATGGAAGGGTTTTGAATCTTCTACTACATTTATTATGCTATTTGCAACTTGTTTTTTTTTTTTATTTGCGTAACGCCTGCCATAACACAAGAATGTCTTTTCCCTTAAATAGCTAAATCCTTGGTGTACTGGTCCCATTAGAGTTTCTGTCTTTTAACTCACGTCTCTGTTTGAACAAAATGCACACATATCTAGTATTACCGATATATCAATATGCCAGAACAAGTTCTCTTATTCTATCTTTCTCTCTCGGCGGACGGAAATTGAAGAGAAGTATTCAATCATTTTCCTAAGAGACACTTTCGATAGTACACGTAACATATAAATGCTTTTTCAGAGAGAAATCAGATGCTGAGATGTCTGAGTCATTTTCAATTAGAAATGATTTAATGATTGAACGACTAGAATGATATGACAGCATTTGAAAATATCGATACAGGGATGAACTCTTTTGCTATCACACGCTTTTATTTTCAGTGCCTGGTTGCTCATATTTCCAAGCACGTCACTGACAGTTATTTTATTCATAAATAACACTTGTTTTGATAGTTAACTATTGGTCAAGATTTAATACAAGAAATATTAAAAGCGTTCATACTCAAAGGTATACTTTTAGGCTGATGCCTTTTGAATGGCATTCTAGACGACTGATATTATAAGTTTTGGACGTCATTTCTTTGATGGCAGACCTTTTAGAGAATGCACACAACTCAAAGACATCACTTATGGTGAATGTACGCCCTGAAAGACCTTATGTGAAAATGCTTACTTTAGTTAATTCTTTATTTAAAGTGCTAATTTTTTTTTTTTCTTGCGAAATGCCAGTTCTTTTGGCGTTGCTTAAGTATCCTCTCGTGTGAATTGAATTTTATTTCATACTTGCCCACTCTTGTAGTTCAAAAAACTTCTATCACAAGATAATTATCTTTTTTTCCTTCATTGCTATCTTGTATTCATTTGCGAATTCTTTTTTTCCCCTTTTTTTCTTTTCAGTCTTTTCTTTATATTAACTGGAATTGGATTGGGTTGTCATTTAAGAAAGACGCATCGATAAAGATACTGTACATATCCCATCGGAAGCCCTCACTTAATCTCCCCTACATAACTCTCTCCAGCGTGATGCAGCACCATTGCACACCTCAAAACGTAACTCCCACCATACTGGTGCTTCAATCATAAAGACTGACGACGGGTGGGACCACTCACTGTGGTAAATCTTCTTCTGTTTCATTTCCGCTGCGGGATATGCTTATCCCTTGGGCCCAGGCCCCTCTCTACGGGATAGTCTCATCTCACAAAACCAGGCCATTACTCCACTCCTATAATGCACCCATCCTCTCAACGCTTTGCGTTCGCCAATAATCTTCACAATTCATACCAGTTTTCTCCTTTTCTAGACATTTCCTCTACACACTGGCCAACATATGCGACTAACTCAATCACTTTTTTATTTCTCTTCTGTTCGATCTCTCTTCATTCTGGTTTCAGACCCCAAGTCGCTACACCACTATACTATTTCCACTAACAAAGCCTTTAGGACATTTACATAACATTTACATCTTACATATCTATCTCAGATAGTCCACCATTTAGCCGTACTTTTAGTACTTATCCGCATTTAGATCTCCTTCATTTTATGCCTTTTCTTCACACATTCTATCTATATTCAATGCCTTTTCCCGTCTCTTTTTAACAATTCTTTCACAACACTCAACACGCATCTCAGATCATATATAGTCCTATACTAGGCAGGGACTTACTACCCAGGTACTATATCTATATCCATACTCTTTATTCTCACGCGCTATCATATTCTTCACTTACTATTACTATCAACACACGCTCATGCAAAACCCTAGCAGCTCCAGACTTAGTCCCTTTTGACCACCCGGAAGGAATTTAATTTTCTCCAGCCATCCCCTTCCTCCCTTTACTACAAACATTCTATAGTACAATATGCATTATCATTCCCTTTTTAATCCAACATGATATCCTAAATATTTAAACTCAGATATGTACGTGGATACACAATTGGGCTTCACAATCCCAACTCACCAAAAATACGAACTTGACTTCACACTAAGTCGCACTCTCCTCTCATCCATTAACCCACATATCAAACAATCACCTCATGACCCACATTATATCATTCCAAATTCCAATTCTTTTTTTTATAACTCATCACTTCCAAACCCTCTACCCAATTCCTCTCCAAACTCACTCTTTAAAAAGACTACCATGTTTTCTTCTCACATATTTGCCACAATGAAACCAAATTCATTCACGCACATTTATCGTTATTGGTTCAAGCAGAGTGCGCATGTTTCTTCTTTACACTCTTCAAAATCCTTTGTATATATTGAGTAATACATTCTTTTCCCACCTCACTTCTAAAGTTATCTAAGGTGTACTATGATTTCCTTCCATTATACTTGTCATAAAGTCACCATTTTGCTCACGCCTATTTCACTTATGCGATGACTCAACAACTATCTCATTTTCTTTCCCTCACTACTTTTCAAATTGCTCCCCATCAATTTGTACTCAAGGAGTTGCCGCCCTTTTTCGTCTACATCTTTCTTTTATCACCCAAAATTCTTATTTCTATTTTGAGATCTGTGGTCGAGTGAGATTATCTCAGTAGGGGTATTTGTGAGCAATCTTGTAGAATATATTTCTCACAATACTCTTATAATAAAATTCAACATCTTTCACATATCTCCTCTCTTCTAATAATACCTCTCCACATACTTATATTCCAGTATATCCCTTTTATCAGATACGGCTATTAATTTTACTGATATAGACATCAATTAAATAACTTTCATTAGGACTAACTCATAAATAAAGATTATTGTCTGAGTAGAGACTTATCATATCATTCAGGATATTTGCTAGTAAATATGGTCCATATAGTAAGCTGGGATAATTGTTCAAGTATTGTCGATATATCAGAATTTATTTTTATCTTCTGCTCAGATACTTCATTCCAGTTATATAAAAGGTCTTATTACGGTCGATTTGTAATGTGTGAATATTTGATGTCCTCTTTGAGACCACTTCTTGGGGGTGCGTTCCGGGCTGCCATTCCCTCCGTTTTGGGAGTCAGAGGTTGAATCTGGGGCCTAACGAGTACTTGGCTAAACCAGAGCCCATATTCCACTATATTCCTGAGCATATCACCCAGAAGTCGAAGGCCTAACACTATTGCTATCAAAGCGCGACCGTGACCCGTTGGCGCTCTAACATAGTCGTATTACTATAGGGGTATTACAGGAGAGCGAGACAGGGTGTCTACGAGAAGAATGTACACACCTACCAAGTTATTCTCGACGTGGTCATTTTCACCTTACATTTCATCTATTATTCGTCAGCACGAGTACTACGAGTTATTTTCCAGTTATAACACAAAGAGTTGGCCCTTTACTCTCTCACGTAAATATTGGGTTGGGTGAATTATTGGAGACCTTGAGGGGATCACCCGCGTGTTGATTACCACCTTCCTTTCAAGGCTCCCATCTGTTTTGATCGGGATATTCTTATTGCTTCATCTATTTTCTCACATACCAGTAATTCATTCTCTTCATACTTTAAGTCCCAATAAATCCTGCTCAATACTCCCCCGGAGGTGGAATTAGCTGCTAAGAGTACAAACTGAAAGCGAGTGGGATTTAAGCTGGACTCTTTCTATTTGTCTTCTTTTGTTTTTTTTTTTCTATTTATTTTGATATACTATATAATTATTATGTTTTTGGGCCCCCTCTATTTTCGAAAAGGCATCGATGGTGTAAAAAAAAAATATTTAATATATAATACATTATATATTATTTAACGAAATTAAATATATACAAGTAGGACTAACCATCATAACTATCACTATTCCCTGCCTCATCACTTCACATCTAATTAATTAATTAAAATAATTTAACTTTCAACTTTTATATATCGTGTAATTCTTATCATTTATGTAAATTTCACTTTTAGATTCTCATGTTACATAAATCTTTTCCACCAAACACATATATCATTAATCACTTGCCATCGAGCTTTCCTATATTTAAATACGTCATCATGATTAATATATCAATCAAAAACTGATGTAATTTTTTATATCATGATATATTTTATCTTTCAGTAAAGCTTTTAAAATTATGTCAGTTTCGAAAAAATTCTGATCTGACTAACGAAATGGCATTAAAAACATCTTTTATGTAAGTGTGTCACACAGAGTCAAATACCCTCAGTTCACTCGTTCGTCAAGACCGACATATAATGAATTTATTAAAATATATTTACTATTTATCACATTTCATATGATCTTATTATTATTTTATTTTATTATTAATTTTTGCTTATGATTTACGTTCAGTGAGGAGGAGAAAAGATAGTTAATCTGGATATCCTGGGAGGCACTTCAGATTATTTATGGGATCAGCAATTGCAAGGTGTCAGGTCTCGGGGCCGTCTGCTGATCTAGCAGCGATAAGAAGCGACGCGATCTTCCATCATCAGAAGATTACCGAGACATGACATGAGGGTGGTGAGGAGGGTACAGGATAGCTCTTTATTTATATATGGGACACACTAAGGATATTTTACCTACCTTTTTATTATATATATTAAATTATATATTAATTTAAATATTATATATATATTGTATATATTATATATATTATATATTAATTTAATATATATATTAATATATATTTATATTTAATATATATATATTTATATATTTATATAATATATTATTTAATAATATTAAATATATTTATATTAATATTATTAATATATATAATATTAATAATATAATATTATTATAATATATATATATTATATAATATAGATTTAATATATATTATAATTATATATAATTATAATATTATATTATAATTATATTATATATAATATATATATGTTAATATATTATCATTAATCTATTATTATTATATATTAATATACTATATAATATTAATATTTAATTATATATATTATATATATAGTAAATATATTCATTATATATATATATATATTAATTATATTTAATTTAATAATAATATTATTATATATATTATATTATATTATAATATATATTAATATATATTAATTAATAATAATTATTATTTTATATATATTAATATTATATATATATTTATATATTAATATTATTATATATAATTTAACTTTTCCTTTATTTTTCCTCCAGTTTTGAGGTATTTGAGGTGCGGCTAGCCATTAACACGGAAACCCATAACAAGTTGTATAGTTTAGAAACACTCGAACCCAGTGGAAGAGGAAGGCAACCGGTGCCAGGCCCTGACTGCTTGGAATTACCACCTCATATATTTGCACAATCATTCAGGCCTTTAACTGGGGGAGACCTACCGTTCACCGGGGGCTCATTCAGGTCACACAATTGACCTCCTCCCACCCAGCTATGGTTTTTCACACGTGATGGGACCCCATCTCACTTGCCCTCTTAGCCGATTCGCGAAAATAGTAGGAGTCGAATTCTACCTAGGGCCTGAACCCTCAACATAATTAGCCTCTCACAAATATAAAGAAACCATTACACGCCTTGTACCTAATTATTAAGTACACTACCTTTTCTTTCCGCTTCCAATTATGCCTTAATGCCAAACTCTCACATTTCATTTATAAAAAAACCCACACTTAAGAGACTTTACTTTTATCTTGCACAGACCACTCTGTACCAGACCGGGTGTTGATCGTCTCTATAAGCCTCACAATAACTTCAGTATATGGGATGAATGATTATATGCTATTTATCTATTTTCGTTGGTTATTTAATTATTTGAATTAGATTATACTATGCACGCTTAATACTAGAAAGATTCTCTCACTAGTTCTTATATTTTATATACATACTTATGTGATTGAAACGGAGAACAAGGCGTAAGGCATAGAAAGCTAGGTCACCAAGCGCGGGATTATAATTTTACGCCCTTTTTATTCCGGTATTCGGATTTGTCGAGAGTAGAGGGGCCTAGTTATTGTCGCAAGATATTGTGCAAAACAAATTATAAGAATTTTTATTATTAATTTACAGTTTTTGTTTTTTAATCAGCAATATCTGTATTCTTATAACATTTTAAGGTTTATGAAAATTTTATCAATGGTTTTTCGTAACTAACAAAATAGACAAAGTAAAGAAAACGTTTAATAAGGAATACTTGAAGAAAAGTGAGAAATTATTCTCCGCTATTGGTATTCAGCAGCGCTTCAGAGACCGATCAGCCATTGCATTTCTATGATAAGCCTCAGCTAGCCCCACGCTGGGCTTATCTGATTCGGGGCAATGAGCTTTCCTTCTGGGGAAACTTTTCTATGTTTTCAGGTTCTCTATTTGGTGTTGTATCTATTCCGATCCTTCGTTCTCGTAGTTCAAATGTAGAATTGTAGTATGATTGTGTCTGGTGTTGGTGGGAAGAAACGATTTCTGAATATCAGTTAGGACTACCAATTCCCAATTTAATTTTTTTAGGTACAGTAGGACTTGTTCTCAAGGAAGAGAGATTAGAAGATTTTAAGACAAATTAGGGATAGATCGATATGTATGACAGTGGAATAAGAAAGACACAAAGATGTGTTGGGTTTTCTTATTTTTATTATTGCAGGATAGCACAGTAAACAATTTTTACAGCATTATTTCACAAATATTTTATTCCCAAAATTCATATCAAAATCCTTAAAGGTAAAACCAAATAGCGCCTATGATTATGATAGGTTTTAAGGAGTGTGTGTTCTTATAAAGGGTTAGGTTTTTATGCCGAATCTTACACTGTGAGTTTTTTTTTATTTTACAATAATGAATTCTACTTTAATATGAATTTTATTTCTTTTTATTGGGGCCGAACTCCGCTAAGCATATTGGTATTACGTCTAAGTCCTTTCTCCAGTTCAGACAATTGCTTATTCAAATTTCCAGATTGGCTTTTCAGTAAGGTTGATTTCTGTTGATTCCTGGCATGCTACTGAATTTCTAAAGAACTGGAGTGTTTAAGTCCTCTCTCTGGTTCAAAAAAAATATGAATAATAGCATAGACGTTCGTTTTTTAACACCAAAAACATTATACACGAAATAGGAAAACTAATTTAGTATTTTGCTTAATCCTATATATATAATTATTTGAAAGATGATATGTTTCATAAAAAGATGAAGTTCCAATCATTCGATTGACATTTACGGGGATGACATCAGTATGTCAGCAATTTTTCTTCTGATTTTCTATGTAGTGCAAGAAGAAGAGGATTTGCTTCAGTTTCTTATTTTTAACTCTTAGGGCCTTTGGCGGCCTATTGAGGGTATGGAAACATGAGTTTGTGAGTATAGTTATTTTCTGTACATACGTTGCCTTCTCAACTTGGTTTTCTTATATGAGAGAGCCTACCCTCATCTAACAGTGTCGCTTGCCAACTGACTCTTATAATCAGAGTGGTTTTTGCAGTATGATACGTAGATTAGTATTAGATAAGATTTATGGGTTAATTTTTTCAACATCCAGATATAAAGGCATATAAATAACATAGTATTACTATTATTATAGAGGGTAAGGGAGAACTCAAATTTTTATCATACATGAGATACTCGTATAATTGAGTATATCCAATATTAAGCTTGAGACCCTCACTCTAGAGTGGGATTCTAGTTTGAGATTCTAATTTGAGACCCCAGAGTGAGACCCTAGACTGAGACCCTAGAATTATAATATTAATTATTAATAATAATTAATTTAATATAAATGTGATACTATTGAGTTAAAATAGTTTATTCATAATTAGTTGATTTCTATATTTTGTTATATTAAGTAAAAGATTAGCCAGGTTTTTCCTCACACCTCACCCTTAATTTGCAAAGAGGGGATTTTTAGTTTCTTTTTTAATTCAGCTTTGGGAGTAGGTAAGAATGAATGTCTTGACTTGAACTGTAATGATCAAATTTGCGACGTTTTTTTAATCACATTTTATCTTTGAGTATCAGGTTTATATCGCACATAATAAACATCTTACAAACTATAAAAACTATAATTCATAGAAAAATATATATAACTCACCTCGAGAGTGATGTGTAGGACAGTTCATCCCATATCATATCAAAAGAGAACCAGGTTGTGATTCTAATCTAACTGATGTTATGTAATATATAAATTATCTGGGAGCTTTAATATTTACAAAAGAAGGAATGAAGAACATTAAAAGATAAAGTGCTGATATCAAGAAGTTGAAAATAAATAAGTATAGAATAAATAGCAAATTGATAGATGAACGCGCACACACGCTTTTCATATTCATAGATGAATACTATCTACGCCAGTAATCTGATTGAGGACAAACAAAAATAAATACCTTAATGCGGAGTCCTGGTGTTGGTATTTAAGACGTAATTTATACAAGTTTTGAGCTAGAACAGTGGGATATTTTAGTTTATACCCACTAAAATGAAGGGTATACTACTACGCGCTATTTGGATAGCGCTGGGGAATTTGTATTGCGAGAAATATATTAATACCAGGGGGCTGATAAGCAGTGGTCCGCCGCCTTCGATCAAATCCTACCAGACCCCTCTAATCACGTCATATAAAGTTTCTTTAAACTCACCTTTTAGCTTAATTTTCTGGGGAACGAGGGATGAATACATTTACAAGTATAGTGAGGTGAGTTAAAAACCATGACGTTGTGGACGGGAGAATATGAAGAGGATGGTAATATGATATATATTACTCACTATCCATTGGATGTTCATGAGGGTTATTGGTCAGTGAATCAATAAGGATTTATCTGTGTCTTGATTTTTTTTTCAATATTTCTTTGTAATGAAAGTTTAGAGATATATAAATAACATAATAAATTTTATTTTACCACTATTATTAATTTTTATTATATAAGAAAATTAAAATGTAGATATATCTATAAATAAATGGAATGAATCTATTCTAAATTTTTGGAAAACCCAAAAAGGAAAAGGGGAAAAAAAAAAAAAAATAGACACGAGAAGAACAAGTACATACGAGGTGGAATATTTATAATTCTATGGTAATATTCAATTTTTTTTTTATTTTTGCTTTCTTTTTCTGGGGCGGAAAGAGATTCGTCTCTGCATGGAGTAATGACGATGCAGAGGGTTTAGGGGTTTGCCTATATGTGGGTATCTCTTTCAAATATGGCCTCATAGGACATTTTCGTCTGGGTTCGATAGTGGAAAAAACAGGGAGGAAAGGGAATATTGTTGGAAAGATAGGTGATGAACAGGTCATTAGAACTTTTCCAGGCCAAAGTATCATAACGTATAAATTATAAATCCAATTGCTAAATTAAATATCTTGACTTTATTATAATAATATTTATTTAGAAAAGCTATAGAACATTCAAAGGCCAAGATATGAATCTTAAAAAAAATTATTGTAATGTTTATAGATTCAAAACATATAATTGATGAGAAAGTTAAATTCATTACTGAGCAGAATTTACTCATGCACATCGATCAACTTACCAATATTTCGAAACTCTTTTCAATTACCATAAGTATAAGAATAATTCTATAATCACATCAATATATGTTGAATGCCTTGTTAGCATTAACCAATTACCAATCTCTTGATGATTTATACCAGTAGTGTTTATCGCATAAGAGACCGATCATATTTTTACATATCTTTTGGTACTTCTGTTTGGCATATTCAAGAAATTAAAAACGCATAAATCTATACAGTTATAGAAACGCATAAATATGCAAATCGCTTAATATCTCAGTATACCATATTGTTGGTAGGAGGGTGGCCAGCTTGTGTTTGTTGCCTTTTAGCTATGCTCTAAATGAATTAACCTCAGTAAAATTGAAATATGGGGATCACTAATTATGATATAGCATGTTTTTTAGTTTGGGTGTTAATAATAGTTTAATAAATTCATGATTATTCAATTAAGATGAAAATACAGTTGGATTTGAAGTAAGTTTGGGATACTTTCATTCCTTTTTAATTAGAGAGCACTATGTATCGCAGCCTACACCACAAATGTTGTCGTACGCTTACATTAACATGGGTATATATTATTGTTTTTCACGATATAAAATTAACGGGCATGGTGTAGTTGGTCTAATTCGGGTAATTTTTGGGGGTAAATACTATGGTATCACCTAGATATTTTTATCTTTTAGTAGTACCTTACGATTTTTTTAGGATTCGGTTACGCGCTACTTAAACCTAAGGTAGAGAGAGGATGATAGTTGCTATTGTTTTATAGCAGTTTTGCAAAGAGAGTTTGTAATTCCGGAAACCGGAACCCCACGTCAAAGGGCCAGAATAGGATTACTTAAACATATCTGTAACTAATACTAGTGTACAGAGAGAGCCAAGACCCCCAATTCACTATTGGTCGCTCATTGAGCATATGCAGGAAAATTTTACCGAGCATCATGAATATGCATAAATGGGATTGGGTTTCGGTCAACGGTGTTTAACATGAAACACAGACTCAATTTATACAAAAATTTATAAAACCGAATTATATGCGAAGATAGAAAAACTGATTTTTTATCTAGGTATTTTTCATGTTATATTTTTATTTCGCTTAGGGAAGAGGAGTGTATATAAGACACACACATGTGGCAGTTATTTTTGGTTGATTCAGAGGGCTAAAAGGGGTGACAACATACGTATCAGTTTGGGGGTGGTTGGTAAATGGGTAACACATGTTGTAAAATAAGTTACTTAAATATAGAGTAACTCCTCCATTGCGTTATTTACCAATATTAAATGGATTTATCGAAATAGAGATAAGACTAAATTTTAAAAATTTCATATTTTTTACTGCTCATCAGGTTGAATGAGGGGAAATGTGCGTTTACAGGGCGGCGTTTCTACCTATGCTTCGTGGTAAAAGGGGGTCCTTGATGTTTCCCGCAGAAGCAGACAATTCGTCGCAGTCAAAGAATTGGCTCGGTTAGTTTGAAAAACAGATTCGTAGAATCAAATTATAGGTATGTGGGAGGGCACATTTTTATGATTACAGCCGGTTTTGGAAAGGGATTTAAGGTAAGGAGTTTAATTTTAGGAATTCTTATTGAAGGTTAAGTCAAAAGCAAAAAAATCCAAAGGTAGAGGGAGATAGAGTTAAAAGTAAAAGAGACGGGAAAGAGATAAGGAAATATAGCGTGAACATGAGGGAACATCACCATCTAACTGCTGATAAAGTTGGCGGTAATTTATACTCTCCTCCTTCCCACTTCCATCTACGCATATTTACAAATGTTACGTAGTTTAAATTTTCAGTCATTTTGTTGAATTCAAATATTTTAACTCAGTTTCCATGCAAAAATATAATGAAATAGGATATATATATATATTAATATATTATTTGTTTATCATTTTTATACAGATATTGAATGTGCCTGTTGAAGTTTAAACAAAAAGAAGATTAGTTGTTGGTTTATCTACTGTTAATAAACCAAAAATTGGTTTGGTTTTTATTCGGTGTAATATGGCTCAGTTGTAATATGTAATTTAGAATTTACATGTAATATTATTTGCTTAAACTGGTAGAATTGTAGAATATCTCTTATTAAATTGAGTTTTGGGATAGGTATTTATATATTTTAATTATAATAAAAAGTAGATTAGTAATAATCGCAAGATTTTTGTGGCTTGTTACATGAGACACAAAAGGTACAAATTATTTCGTTAGGATTCAAAGAGGTAATTTGAGGCAGAAATAGGGCCTAGGCGACTATAGGCCTGCCAGGTGGCTAGGGTATGCCTTCTAATATAAACTGCATGAAAAGTATATGCTTAATAAGTTTTTGGTCGCCAGTTTAATTCAGTTTGTTGCATAGTCCTTGTATGATGACGGGGTACAGTAGCATCGTAACGACCATTGGTATGTTAATTACTAATGATATACAATTTCGAGGGCAAAGATTACTTTCAACGGGATACCTCTATCTTCTGTTACAACGACCACTTTTTGGTATTTCCTCTAAGTTTCCTCCCCTAAATGGTGAACGTGGAAGATTAAACTATCTTGAAGTTGGAACAGTTTTTAGGGTCACACCGAAAACCCTCACCTACAATCTTTGAGAAGGTGATATTTTCTCCTGATGTTCACTAATGATTTTGAATGGTGATGTTGACATATGCTGATTTGGGTCGTATTGGAGAAACCTTCACATAAATTCTCCTACGATCTTGTGACGACGCATTTTTTAAACTTTCATAACCTAAAAGGTAATTTTTATTAAACTTTAAACAAACAGATAAAAAAATACACTAACCTATATATATATATATATATATAATATATAATATATTATATATATATAATTTTCCTACGATATTTATGTATGTATATATTTATTATATACTATATATATATATATGATATATAAATTATGTTTAAAATTTAAAAACATTGTACGATATAGTATAACGATGGATATTTTCTTTCTAAATAGATCTTTAAACAAACAGAAAATTCGATTTACTAGGGAAATGGTGGATGAGGACTTTAGAATTTTTTTTGGTCGATTTTGGGGGACTGAAGAAAAAAGCTCAAGAACGTATTGGGCCATTTTATTTCGTTTGCTATACTTGAAATTTAGAAAAACGATGCTTCACATCGTGTGGACACTGGGAATAGAATCTTTGAATGACTGCTTCGATCTACAGACTAGGGCCCGCTATGAAAAAAAAGATTCTCTGTGCCCCCTGGCTCATCTACACATAAAGAATTGATATATCTTGAGATCGCGATATCCTGCAGATGTATATATATATTATATATCTATATATATATATATTTATGTATTATCTATATATATATATATATATATATATATATATATATTGATCAATTTGCCCTATAATTCTTTGAATGAAAGTATTAACTTTAATAAATTGATACATTAAATGGCAAACATTTTTATCAATAAATAAAATTATTAAATACACACACATAATCAATAACATTTCGCGAATACATACTAGTAAAACTCCAACTTTTACTATGACTGATTTGTAAACCTGCACGGCTTTTAGATGTATTTTGGGTGCTGGTAATTTTTTTTTCTTTTTTAATTAAGAGGTTGGTTATTTTTTTCTGAAATCTTATAGTATTTTGTGTTTGTCCATTATTGTATTCTGTAAACCATCTATGTGCATTTCACCCTGAATTTTGTTAAAGTTGTTGCTGTTTTTTTTATACAAAAAGATTCTATTGTTACATCATGCCTGTGTTGGTATTTTCTTCTTGTAAATTTCACAATCGTCTCTATTGTTATAAATAGTCTGGTACTGCAGTTGTTACAATGAACTTTGTAATATGCCTTGGCATTTTTTTTCGAAAGTTTTTAATAAAAAAATAATTTGAAAATTTATTTATTTGGCTTCTTTTCTTTATCTTTAATAGGTAGAGTGTTTGATGGACTTAAGATTAATTTTTTTTTTTAATATTTTATATATATATTATATAATAATATATATATATGATATAATTATATATATATATTATAATATAATATATATTATATATATATATATATAATATTATGATATATATACTATTATATATATATATAGGATTATTGGTAGGGAAATGGTAAACATTAGGTCAGCAGTATAGTTATTGTTTTGGTTATCATTAGTGTCATTTGTGTTAAAAAAATTTCCTTTTTTGCTTTTTTTTTTTTTAATGTTTAAAAGAAAGTTTTTAATATTATATGTTCAGGGTATTGTAGATTTTTTAAGGTTTTGAAAAGGAGATAATCACATTCTTTTGGTAGGGTGGAGGGGGAACAGATCCGAAAGTGCGGCGTTAGGAATAAATGAAAGAAGTGTGGCTATTTTTGTAAATTGAGACCTTGTGTGGAAGCGAAAGTACGGTGTGTGTAATTGTTTTATGTGATGTAGGTTTATTGGATATATGGGCAAAGTTTAAAATTGCTGGTATTGTTGTTCCAAGTAATTAGTGTATCTAGGGAATGGAAGAGTGTTGTTGTTGGAATGTTCTAGTGTGAACTGTAATTTGTTGTCTATAGATGTCACAGAATCAATATAGATGGAATGGAACCAATTGAAGCCACTAAGCAGATAGAAGCACAAAGAAATTCAACTAAAATTTATAAGAAACAGATTGGAAAGAATTGATACATGATATGATTAATTTGGGTGCTACATAATTCTATATCGAAAACAATTTCGAGCATATTTAAGGCCAAAACAGCAAAGTCAAATCGTCCATTAGGGCAGAAGAAAAAAAAAAAGAAATGTTCAAAGACTAACCAGTTCTTTGAAGTTATTAATACCTACTCCTCAATATATATAAATAGAAAAACTCAACAGGTAGCAAGCTTTTCGGAAAATTTTGAATTAATTTCATAGATGAAACAGGAGAAAAAGCAATCGAATTGTCACCTAAAGTGGAGTTAGAGAATAAACCTAAGCGAAAAGTTTAGATTTAGTATAAGGGGAAGGAAGTGCTATTTTCTAACATCCCTTAAATTCAACAGTATCGAAGATTAGATGGAATAAATATTGTTTTGAAGCCCAATAATACGGACTTATGGATAGAAAGTTCAGGATTGCATTCATTTATTTACATCGCAACATCTCTCTCCCTCACAAGCCCGGGTCGCCCTACTTTCTTGGGTGGCTCATCAAATCTCAATCTCTTCTATCATATAAGGGATAGGGACTGGATCCTACTATAGTATATTTAATGTAGGTACCGTTATATATTGGAAACAAATCCTCAAATTCTTTCTATATCCCTTATCACATTTTTGTCTATTTTGTCCACTAAACAATAAAATTCGTCTTGAGGTGAAATAGAGGGAGTAATATATAAGAAATGGAATGGGATAAATCCTGAGGACCTATAGTAGTTCATAATTTAATCATAATTGGTAGGTGATTGGGAGGTTCTGTATATATGGGATCAAGAAATTATGGCCACAGTAGAGTGAGTTCACTTAATGTTTAAGTTGTTCATAGTATCATAGGTGTAATGTTATAGGGTATAATATAAGCGTATATTACCAGTGAAATGTAACTTTGAGGTGAAACCTAAATTTTTCAGAAGAAGAGTATGTTAAGTGAGAAAAAAGTACTGTATTTTCAGAAGGAGTAAGGTTGAGTGTCTATGATCATAAAATGATATAAACTATTTAGGACGAGGGAAGAGTTAGAGAAGAATGCAGGATAGTGTCAAGATAAAGATAAGACAGTTGAGCCAAATTATGACAGAATTCATTCCTTTGGGGTACCGCTTTATGTTTTATTCCGCATTGTTCTAAGGTGAACGACTTGGGTATTTTGCACAGCTGTTTGGGTTTTGGGTGACGGTAATGGCGATATAGCTAGCAATCCTCGGTTTACCCGGTCCTTAACCATTTTTTTTTTGCTTGAAGAACTCCTGGACCAACATACTGGATAGGCGGGTAATGGAAACTGGGCCACTCCTAGGACAACATGGATGTCTTATAGGTCGGAGAAAACTGCTTTGAAAATGTTTCTCCATCTTGCTTCTTTTTCTTCGGTGTTGGAAGATTCTACGACGCTTTATCAGAACATTCGTAATGTTTCTCCAAGAAGGAGAATCAGGAATAGGATTATGAATCGCTATCGCTCCAAGTTGACGTTCCACAGTGCCATCGCACACAAGAGGTGAAGACCCAATAAACTGAGTGTATAACTCAAGGACTGAGCATCCAAAAAGCCAGCCATTCGCAGGGACGCATTTTAACACTTAATCGTGATACCTATGCATCAAAATTATCATATGCTTCAGACGCTCGCTTACTGTAGACGGAATCTTCAGAAAGAAGAAAGGAGGTTACTCCAAAATAATTCTGTCGGTGCTCAACACAGGACAAATACTTTTTTTCAGGTAGGTTGGCATCCACCCAACCCGCCTCAAAATTAGAGGGAAAAGACGAGGAGGAGCTTCTCTACAATAGGGTAGAATTGCGTAAATCACTCACGAAGGATTTATTCAAGGTTCGGTTCAGGGGGAATATTTAAAACATTTACGATATCACTTACTCAGATTAGGTATATTAACTTTAATGTATAGTAGTGAGACTCTCTGGGTATATATAAACCTTCACCCACCCAATAACTTGTTAATGATAAATTTTATTTCACTATAATAGGGGCGGCACTAGGCCTAGATCGATAATACATAACTTCCAGGGCTAGCCCTAGTTTTGATCCTCACTTATTTATAGGTGAGATAAAGTGAGTTTTAAAAAATTTTTGGTTAATCACTTTCACTTCATTTATCCATTTAATTGATATGGAATAAGGTGTACTGAGGAGGAGAGTGGGGGGCTCCTTAGTAGCTAAGATATTACCAGTAAAGGTGAATTTATTATTGTGTTAAATTGCAGTAGAAGTAGTTATATGATTATAAGTTTAGTAATATAAAGACTGAAGAAGCTATATTTCTTAAGTAATCGCCAGTTGGGTCAATGATATTTTTATGAGTTCTCATATATAATATATTTATAGGAACATTTTTTAAAATTTTGTGATAAAACTTATACATTGACATAAGTACATAGCTAAATTTTGAAGAAATGCTCAAAATATCAATGTAGAAGGATGGGTGAATAGATGGACGAGTGAATTTTTTTATTATATAAGTATTTTTATGTATTGTGTTTAAACATTACTTTATGTTGATAATTTGTGCTGTGGATACCGTTTTATAGAAGTTAGTTATTGATACAAGGATCCGATTTAGGAACCTATATTTAGAGACAGTAAAACGAATAGTATCGTATGTGAATGTATCTGATAATTATTTAATTAGGGTAACATAACTATTGTTTAAAATCTATTGTATCCATTTTTGAGTTAGGTATAATAAGGAACTACAGTCTACTAACTCATATACTACATTTGAAAAGTGTAAGTCAATTTTGAAAGATTAGCTATCTTCTTATCTTTTTAAATTATTGTTATTTGGAAATGAAGTAATGGCACTCATAGAACCATCTATATTATCAGTGTAAAATTTATTTATGCTTAAAGGTGGACTTAACATAAATGGTTAATGAGTTTGGAGGACTATATTATTATATTAGTATAAGTATAATTGTTTGTGATATTGTGAAATAATATCATGGGTCTGGCATATATTTCTTGGGAAACATTAAGCAATCAGTGAGTGAGTGAATATAAATAGAGCTATCTTTATTGATTATTACACCTGGTATGTTCTACCAGATACTTAATAAATTTTAATGTGAAGCATTATGTTAACGTTTCCAATGTTGTGTACAGAGAGATCATGTTTAAATTTACTAAATTATAGTTGTCCTATATATGTATTAGCAAGGTTCCATT